>JBCAUI010547146.1:0-10542 GCA_038406195.1 Haplosyllis anthogorgicola
AAAACAAATGATAGAAGCCAGTTTAACATTTATTTTTTACAGCTTTTGGTGTATCTACAAAGGATACAAAATATGAAAATTTAATAAAGAATGTAAATAATCATCAATCATTAGAAATCATCATTACATCATCATCATCATCATCATCATCATCATTTCTGATGCATAGTATTTCCTAAGTATTCCAATTTTTCCTTGAACCTTTCCTTTTCTCCTCCGATGACATTAAACATGGCAGACAGTTTATTGGAGACAGCTTCATCTTAAATTTGATTGGTCAAATGATATTTTGAAATTTGATATTGAAGTCATGATTCCAGGAGTTGTTAACAACATCTGAATGTGTGCAAACGTCTCTTGACATTAGAGGTTTATCGAATTCAAACCATGTCAATTTAGCATAAATTTCATATTTATCACCAAATAAAAACAATAAAGTCTAATTTACAAAGCACCTTGATGACCCATTTAGACTACAACTTGTTTTCGTACTCTCTCCTGTGCATGCATTAGCGAATGCCAAGGGCTCTGGAGGCGCCTTCATCCCCAACAACCAGGATTATTTTATTTAATGATTTATTTTTACTAATTTTTGAGCGAAAAATGGGTGACTGCTTTAGTGACATGGCTGACACTGTATGTTTTAGTCTAATGGATGACAAACGTTACAGAGTGTTATTATTTTCTTCGCAAAAGTAAGATTGAATTGTCACCTATTTTGTATGACAAAACAAATGATAGAAGCCAGTTTAACATTTATTTTTTACAGCTTTTGGTGTATCTACAAAGGATACAAAATATGAAGATTTAATAAAGAATGTAAATAATCATCAATCATTAGAAATCATCATCATCATCATCATCATCAACATCATCTGCTGTCATGTTACTCACAACACTACTGTCGCTATCACTGCAGATACTGCTATTGCTACTACAACAACTATTGCCACTACTGCTGCTACTCTTACTGTCTGCTACTCTTCCTACTGCCACTGCTGCTATCACTGTTACTGTTACTGCTACTGCCACTGCTAACAGCACAAATGTTACTGCAGCTATTACTGTCAATCTCTACATAGTCACCAGTATAATATAATTTGTGATCTAACACATAGTGATAAGTTATGTAATAGGTATCATCAGATTCCTGCACATCATCTAGTTCAGCAACATCTTCTCCTGGCATCTCTTCTAAAGTATTCAAAACATCATCTAAATATCTACTGAGAATAAAACCGTCAAAATATTTCTCGTCACCGTATTTGCTGATTTGAGTAACAGGACCAGGTATGACCATTTTACAGTCTTGTCCTGAATAAAGATTGCAATCATTGCGATCACGGCAATTGTCTTGGTAATTAACATTTTTATCCCCGTTATCATGGGTAGCGTTGTCCATAATGTGATTGTCAAAATCGTAACGATATGAACGGATGGACTTCGTCTCATACTTCAAACGCTTCTTTTCGGTTTCGAGAAAGTGAGTCAATGCCCATAATATCAAAGTTTCGTTATTTTCGAATTCGTTCATTTTTCCATATAACAGTGTAAACTTTTGCATCTTTAAACGTCGGTAGTTTTCCGTGGCAAACATCTTTTCAAATTGTTCAAGAGCTTGAACGAGAGACTGATCACACATTTGACATTCCACAATTTCTACTGCATGCCCTTTGCAGGTAACCAAATGGGCAAATGCAGTTATCCCCTGAATTAACGTTTTAAAACGATGCGACATCAGATTCAAGAAAATGTCCCTATCCAACACCACATATCTTTCAAATATTGAAATGTTAATGCAAAATAACGTTAGGACCAACATAACTCCCAGGATATCTCTGAGAACCAAGATTGTTAGTGTTGTGTCTGCGTCTGCAGGCTCGAGAGAAGATAGCAGATACACGCACCAGTACACGTTGACACGAAGGTGGATATCACTCAAAGCACTCTGGAAAAATGTTACATAAAAATCGCAATCCATTTTTAGAAACGAATGAATAGGCTATTTAAACTGAAAGTTTTTCCTTCACTTCTGTTTCATGAATTTTCTTTTTAAACAGTTTTTACCTTTAATGGCTGGAAGTTTGTGATGGATCTGTTCATGCCAACTAATACAGCAGTTAGAGCCAATATAAGTAGATGTATGATGTCCGCCACTGTAGGATCGGTAGGCATGCTATGCTCACTTCATGTACCAAAAGACTTGTAAACCTAGAGATAAAATAGGCCTATAAAAAATTCTTTCACATTTGAATAGCGTCTTGAATCAATCGCTTTGTAGTGATCAACTTTTTACAGGAGAAATTTTTCAATTTTTTCTCTCAGTTGAAATTAATAGCACAATTTGTAACAATGAAAACAAATATCACAATATTATGATTTTCCTTCACTTCTTTTGTATCATAAGAGCCGCAAACACATTAGCGCCGGATAAATTTCTCTGGTTTTTTTTCTGAATTGTTTTTTTCCTGTTGGCATTAAAGTAAGGTAAAGTAATATTTATTTACATGCACAGGTTGAACAGAATTGACCAAGTTTCACGCTGAATCGTGCTGCTCCGAGGGTGAATACTTTTCCACCACACACATCTGAAAGCGTGAAATTTCCTTATTTTAATTTTTCGGAGGCGTTTCAGTATGAAATCGCTTTATATTGCCAGTACCCAAACAGATACTGAGTCCACTGATATTAAAATATTTGAAGTACGTACTGCTTCTTTTACTATTTACGAAACTCAAACAATGATACAAATATGAAAATCTTAGACCTATGTATAACTTTACACTTACACATTCAAAAGAGATATAAACCACAGCAGTACCCTCAAGCACAGGAGCGAAAATCTCGCATCCATTTTCAAATCAGCATTGTCTATGCGTCCAAGCTCTGCTTCCCATTTTTTAAATTCAAGTATCTAGCAATAAAGAAAAAATACGTAGTCAAGGAAACAAACTGAGATACAGAATAGTAATCACATGAAGTTGTGAACGGATGTTTTCCTTGCACGACATTTAACCAATTTAAAAATGGAAATAGCACGTACCGAATTCCCTCTAATTACAGCACCTCTAATTCGATCTTATTATATGACATCCCTTTCCGCTGGAGCAAAATTGCTTGAAACGCACACTTAATTGCCTTTTAATGTTGTCTTGTTCTTTCGAGAAGGCATTTTCAATGGTGATTATTCATCAATATTGAAGGACAGCAAAAAGAAATGAGAGTTTACAATCAAATCTCATGATTGACATTTGTAACTACTAATTATGGTGCCCCTCAAATATTGGTCTTGGCACCCGGTGCGAAAATTAGAGGGAATACGGCACTTAATTAGGTTTCCATAATTTCTTGAATTAGCTATCCGCATTTACCCTCAGTGTTTGTATTACATTTATGAGACTTTATTGCAGTATCGAGCTTACAGTTTGCAACTGTTATCATTTCCAAGTTGGACATCTATCGTTTCGCAACCCAAGAAGCATACTAAATGCAGGACACAAGCAGTACAGAAAAGAATTTTGAACAAACCTTTCACTGCAATCCAACTTATCTTTGAGACTTAAAGAAAATTACCGTTTCTTCCTGTGCATTTAATTTGAGCACCTGGTATCATATGTGTACTTCTGCTTTACACAAGAACATTTCACCGAAGTATGACGTGTCCTTACAGTTCAATGTCTAGTGACGATTCACGAAAAAACGAGTTGATTGCGTAAGACCACACGTTTTTTGCATGTAAGCTAAAAAATAAGATCGCAAGTTTTATTTCATGCCTGCAGTGCCACTTAGTAACGATGCCAGAAAGTTGGTCGAAAATTTCAGAAGGGCGCCACCTTTTTTATTAATGGGTTGAGGAGACTCCCTCCCCCATCCATCTTAAGAGCCTCTGCTGGATCGGCTAAACGCAGCCTACTACTACCGTCTTGCATTTTGGTTATCTCATTTTCTTCAGAAAATTTAACAGGATCCACAAAAAAATACCCTTTGTCTTCTGCTTTTATTTCAACACTCAAAGGTTCACATGACAAATTTATGGCACATCATGTTGTATAAATATATCACAATACTTAACAGTTTATACAATGTCTTTCCGACAATGTCCAACTTCTTGAGTAATATATGAGTATAATATTCATTCATTATAAAGTAATCCGTAACAATGAATTAGAATGATCAATATTCTTGAATGTATAACCATGATTCTTAACAAATTTAGGGGATAAAATTTTGGCAATTTTTGAAACAATGGAGTTTCATGCTGTTTTAAAAGCATGTAGTTCTTTTGTTATCATAACATTCTCAAATTACAGTATCAGAAGAAGAAAATTCTAGTAATTTTGGCGTCACAGCATGGAATCCATGTGTCCTCAAGTGTTTACAAAATTTTCTTTATATGATTGCAATGGGTAAAGGCAATAAATCATTACAGTGTTATGCATTTCACACAAAACTGCATGTGTCACTCAAGTTCATCGTGATTCACAAAAACAAAGCCGTCTTCATCTTCACTGATTTCTTTAGCTATTCCACTACTGCCCCTATTCTCTTCATCCGTATCTTTTCCCGACAGATCAGTGTCATTAACGTTGTTAGTATCGTCAACAATATCACTGTCAGTACCTTTTGTCCAACTTTCATCTGAATCATCTGAGTCAGTTGTATCGAGCACTTGTAATAATTCTCCGTTTTTCCTATTCTTCTCTTCACTCGCATCATTATCTGGATGTTTAATGGTTTCTGACTTGGTTTCAACGGCTAAGTTGTTACCACATGTTTGATTTTCTGGTATTGCATTGTCCTGTAGTTCTGCTTCTTGGATTTCACACTTGGTGTTTGCCATTTCTTTGTTATCATTTATATTGTTGCTATGCCCAAATGTATCAACTATTGTATCTGTATTCATGTTCTCAGTAGGAACTTTGCCACTTTGATTGAAGTCCTCATCACTGTGTTTATTAACTCCTGCTGTAGCATCTTCTTTTGTGCGAGTTTCTTCTTTGTCGTCTTTCAAATTTTCATTGGTTTTACGTTTCTTCATTATATCTGTTGATGTATCCTTCACATTAGTCTTATCTTCTTTGCAGACTTTTCTGAAGTATTCTAAACAGAGAATCTCTTTTTCCAGAAGCTTTTGTTCGTTTTTCATCCTGATCAGTTCAAACATCAACTGCTTTAAATCTTTATGTTCCCTATGCTCTTGAAACTTTTCATGCAACAATTCAAACATCTTTGCCTTGGGATGGCTGTATATTGTAGACAGTTCCTTCAGTTCTGTAAGTTCCTTATCAAGGTTTGCAATATCTACTTGTTTCTTACTTGTTAGTATATCAAAAAGTTCAATATAGCATGGCCATTGCTCCACAGGTTCAATGCAGTTAGTTCGGTATAAGAATGAGCCTACAGTTTTCTTCCAAACATCCTTTCGTGTGTCTCTCATTGCGTTTTTCTGGAAAAAAAATTCAAGTAATTTTATTAACTATCGCGAACATTGCGGTGTCATACAATGTAATGACACTGTTGGTTGCCTGTACCTTATTTGAAGTTATTCATTTCTTGATGGGTACTAATCGAACTGCGTCTAGAAATCTCGCAACAAATAAACCACTGTGAAATACATTTTCAACTTTAGCCATAGTTGTTTTAAGTCGGCAAAAGAGCTTAATCATGTTTTAGCAATTTAACTCTTCATTAAAAATAAATGTAAATCATTGGACAAAAAGTTTTTGCAGTATGCGCATGTTTAGACTGGGTTCATTCCAATCGGTAACACTGTGCGCACATTTTTATCGTAAGCCCTATGACGCTACAGTTTGTAATATGCACGCCCAAGTTTTTCATTGGAAACTTATACCTTCATTGTGACACTTTAGACAGGCAGACAGGCAAACAGACAAAGGAATGTTTCGTAGTATACGTACCACAGCTTTGAAAAGGAACCAGATGCTTCGTCTTAAGCACCTTATTACATTCATGCAGAGTAATCCAAGCGCAACCCAGAGGTACATCCATGGAGTGTTGATTGATATGCACAGCACCGAGATTGTGACAAATATCAAACAAGTAACGTAGATATCACGTAGCACATTCATCTGAAAGTAAAGTATATTATTGACTCTGGCGATCATAGTCCGTAAGCATGCCAGCGACAGATCCACCCTGGATTTGAAACCCATGTGCAAAGTCATCCCAAGTCCGAAACAGAGGATACCAGTGGCCCCCATAAAATGGACTTTTGTCCATGAAAACGTTTAAATAAAGTATGCTATTGCTTTGTTTTATTGAAGCATGAACGCGTAAGTATGAATGAACGCATACGTGCACATTCACCTGCATGTATATTCACAAGGGTGTTGTTAATACTTGTGTAATGCACTTGTATTCTCAGTGCCTTCTCATATAGAACGGAGATGTCAGGATACCCGCAAAATACCATTTGTATCCTAATTGGGACACCCCTCGTTTCGCTGGATACAATTATTTGCGTGTTTTCTGGTTCAACAGTGACCAATGTAAAAAACGAATAAACGTACGCTTAGAAAGTACATTTTCCATGAATCAACATAGAGAGGTTGAGATTCGTACATTCTTGAGCTACTAACTTACCTTGTACGGATGAAATGCTGTGTACAGAACCAGGAGTCCAGCGTTAAACATAGGTACAGCAGTAGGTAGTACATATGTCATGAACCAACTCTCATACAAGTCATGCAGCTGGTACTGAATGAGAAATAAGTATCTGCAAAAGTATCAAGGTAAAGATAAATTAGCATAGGTCTATTTTTTTTTTTTCAATCGAAATCTTCTGATTTCCTCTCAGTTCCTGCAAATCTTAGTCAATAACTTGGAAATATTTAAATAACTTAACACTGTGAGATATTGTATTGTTCAAGAATTTTTAATTGGTTGTTGGTCCTCTCATAACAAAGACTTAACTTAATGAAAAATAAGACCCCACATTCAAGTTCTTTCAGGAAAATCAGATTAATTAATTGATTTAAACTGTTTTTGTGGCAGTAATGGTGTACTCGGCAGATCAACCCATGAACGGCAAAATTATGTAAACCACGAAACGCACGGTCCTTTATGCACCAACGGTAACCATGTAATGTTACGCCAATGAGGCTAACGCTCACGGGTAGCTCAATACATGCTAATTGCACCAAAATTAGCGTGCGTTTAGTTTATGAAAATGCACTGTGTATCTGCACACATTTACTGCCTCTGGAAGCTAAAAAAGAAATTCAATGCTCATTTCGATACGTTTATTCTTGGGTACCGAGGCCCTTCATTTATAAAATCATGTTGTAACCATGCCTTGTACCTGTAGCCATTGGTTCTATGCCATTGCTGTTTTTTCGCTCTGTAAGACTAAGGGTGTTAAGCGGACAATTGGACGCACCCAAAAGCTTTGCAAGCGGTCTGATTTGTGATTTTGGAAAACCCTCAATGATTAAAACTTACGAATAATTAAAGACAATGAGCTGCCATCTATCGTGGTCTGCACTAGATCTCTTCCACACTATATAACAGGCAAGAATTCTGCAAGAAGAAAAAACTTTCGTTTACAAATATTTCTGATAAAGATTTTCTTCATACCTTTTTATTTTGGGAAACAACGGGTTATTATTTTTTTAATAAAATATGCAACACAGAAGTCTATTATAGTAAAATGAAATACAATCCTGCACTACTGTACACTAAACTTTCAAGATGTTATTCTGAGGAATTAAATAATTTTAGGCTGTTAATCTCTAAAACCGGTCCCTCTAAATTCCTTGTACATACTTTTCAAAAAACATTTCTTTCACGTGCGATAACATTTAAACAGTTTAAATTGGAAAAATTGCTCTGCTAATTTACATTTTTTAGATTCCACATAATTGGAAACACATAGAAATTTTCCTCGCCAAGTTTCACAGTCGATGGAAAAGCTTAAAAAAAAAATTCGATTATGAGTGTGAAATGTTTGCACCCTCTTAACACAACTGATAAAAAGAAAGAAACAGTGTAAATGTGTATTGTCTTCAAAATGAAATATAATTTTCGTGAGCTGGTTACATGTACTTACACTTGGACGGGGGCTATGACGAAAACGTGGAGAATATAGGCTGCCGCAGCGTACCCACGATAGTGGCGGTACCCGCGGAAATAATCTGTCCGATACTCAAAATCCCTAACGCCGGGGTTCAAGTACTTCTGCCTGTAGGAAATAAACAGTACCACAGTTATATGCAGATTTGTACAATAAGGTGAATTCCTTCGAAAAAGGTTTCTAAAATACAGATTTATAGACATTTGAAGACGTTTTACGAGTTAGTGATACATTGATCACATTGCTACAAGATGGCCTTTTCGCAATGAAATGCTAAACTGTAGTAGTGAAGTAATTACGAGAATGGATACCATAAATTTACCCGAATTGACGCACCCGTTGCCAAGGTCAATTTTTGATTGGGTACTTCTTTTATAAAATCAAAACAAAATCAAATCACCAAAGTTAATTGTGGCCAGACATGATTTTTTTTTCAATTATTCATATTTCGAGATTAACCATTTTAAGTACTTAACTTAATGATTTAAGGTTGAGCCTTGTTCACGCAAGCATTTATGGTTATGAAAAGTTTCTTCACCAGATATTGACAAAACATTGCCAGGACACCAGACAACACTTAATTGAGTCCATCAAAATTGTTGTTCCTCAACTCGAGAGTATGCCATAATTCGGGTAAATACGGTATTTCTTTGCTTCTTACAAAGGACGCTTTTTCGGCTTTGGCAGATTTTCCGATCTGGGACATGAAGACTACAAATTTATAACAGTCTGTTCACAACTACTGAAAACTTTATAATTTATTTCGGTGATGTTTGTTCTACTTTGTCAGCAATGTAAGCTTACCAATTATAGAAGGAATAGTAGTAGCACAAGACCACCAAGACCACGTAGCAGTACACGGCCGAGAAAAACTTGAGCGAGATTGGCGACATGTCACCGAAGAGTCGGTTAAAATTTTCCAAAACCACATCACGCTCAGTCTCTTCTTCTTTTTCTTCTTCTTCTTCTTTCTCTTTATTGCCAGTTGCCCTCATACTTTCAGGTGTTGCTTTCGTTTCTTCAAATAGAACGAAGAATCAAGTATTACAGTAGAACATTGTATTATATTCAAACTTTTACCAGTTACTAAATTATTTAATTTACTACACATGGTATAATGACAGCTATAATCATTCGGAGTTTTTCTGCTGTAACAATTCAATTCATTGCACCATGAACGGTTTTAGAATTTTATAAAGGACTTCTTTACATCTAAATCTCACCATTGCTTTGCTGATTTGATGTTGCACTGACCACTGAACTCGAAGCGACACCGCTGACATTGGTACCAGTACAATCCCTGACATTTTTTGTGTTGACTGTTGAATTACCTTCTGCACTGTTTTGAGATTTCACATCAATTTCTTTGACATCCTTTTGCTTCGTTCCATAACCTTCTGAAACATTTGCTTCTTCAGTTTTGTCAGGCGAAACACTGTCACCATTTACATCATCACTGGGAGCAGCAGCAACAGCATTGTCAACATTAAAGTCATCATTATTTTCTTCTCTAGATGCAACATCAATAACATTATTGTCAACTTCATCAACAGCACCCCTACTCTCCCTAATGCCTGCAAATTTCTTCAGCATCTTCCACTGGAGAAAACTAAGTGCCTTCAGGGGAGTCCACATGAACAATGCCAAACCCAGATAGACATGAAAGATGTAATTGTTCGTTTGAATGATACGCAATAGGACTGGTGCAAAGATGCAGAAAGACAGAACGATGTCGCCTAAAATCGTCACCTGCAAATAAAATAGAACATGAGTGAAAAGTCAATATTGTTACAACAGCAGCAGTTGTTGTCCAAGCAATGGAAACTGAATAGTGCTGAAAAGTGCTTCATTTTTTGACCGATTTAAAGGTAAGGTACCCTTAAAATCAGTATATGGGAATACTAGTAGTTAAGAACATGAATTAATTGAGCTTGAGCTACACAAATTTCATGTTGATTGCCTTTAAAATTGCCTTGAAAAGCTATAAATCAGCCAATATATGCATACAGTAGAACCTGTCTTGAACGACACCTGTCTTGGGCGACATCCTGACTTTTAAGACACTGTTTCATTTAAAGCAGTGTAGTTAAAACCAACGTTTGACGCTGTCTTGAGAGACACAATGCCTTTTACGACACTTTCGTTCAGCAAAAGCGGACTGTTGCTCAAGACAAGTTCTATTGTACATCCTTTACCTTGTGAGGATGGAAGTTGACATACAGGCTCAAGAGGACGATGGATATCAGTGGCATCTGGAATGCCGTGTAGTAAATACGGTATGTACTGGGAGTATCTTGTACACAAAGTGTGAGAAGAAACAAGGACCTGTAATATCAAGATGACAAATGAATATTGATATGTTTTGCAAACAAAACTTCTAATTAGATTGATATGTTTTAAGCTCGCAACCACCATTCTCATCTGATAGCCATACTTCAAGTTTCAAGTTT
>JBCAUI010547157.1:0-10540 GCA_038406195.1 Haplosyllis anthogorgicola
ATGGAAAAATAAAAAAGACATTAACTGGATCTGGGAATATTTCTGTACCAGATAAACTATATTTCATTGCAAAATTCAACATTGGTTGGAACTTGTTTTCATAAAAATACCTTTCGAATTCTATACCCACCAGGTACAAAGTAATAATTCAAAGGATGAAATTACTATCAGTTTTGAAACAAAAGCACAGTGTAGGATTTACTCTCTCTGCTGTTCTGTATATTTTGAAATTGATAGGAATATTCCTTATGTTATAACATTTAGGGTGGCCTTGTTTACATGGTATTTGGTCAGGATGGAAACACTGCAAGTGAAGCAGTACATCCTTGTACAGCGCGAAAGGGTTAAATTTTGTATGATACTTTCTTATAAATGTAAATATGTCTCACACCCCTCACGTTTCAGGTCACCACACAACATGGCATCCCTTTTCTTCCATTGTCTTATCAATGTTGGAGAAATAAAAATTATGGATCTCTTGCACCATTATTTTTACATTCATGCACTGTGAAAAGATTTTCCAAGGAGAATACTTATTTTGATTTTTCCTTGTTAAGAGAAAGCCAGACCAATGTGAAAAAAGTTAATTAATACTCAGCTCAGTACCTACAACCTATGGACAAGACACATAATGGATGTGCAATGCTTCTAGTAAATAATCTAGCATATCCACAATGGCTTTCTGTTACATGTGATAAACCCATCACAAAACATGTGGTGTGCTTCAACAACACTGCAATTTAAAAAATGAAATCTAATTCTGTGTTACATAGAACATTACATTGTGATATTGAACATATTTTAAAGAATAAAATTTGTTTTGCTTATTTTGGATTCAGGGGGAGTTCACATGCTTATGTTATTCAAAGCGAATGCAGGCAAAATGGCATGAATAGTGTTATAATAATGCACACAGAGGAAGCTGAATCTATGTTTGCATCAAACTGGTCATAAGATTTTTCCACTAAATTCACAGAATTATACAATTATGAACCAATACACATATGGAGGGACATGGCTTCATTGTAGTTATCAGAAAATAAACATTTTATTAAAGAATGGTCATGGATTTTACATCTGCAAGCAAAGGGTAGGAAATGAGAAAAAGGTTACCTTATCTTTAAACGTAAAAGTGAAGAACATATTTCTACACTCTTTATATGTAATATTCCTCATAACTGCACAGAAACTGCTGAAATAAATAATAATGGTGACGTTCTTGGATGCAAAAAACCAAAGTATTCCAGTAAAATACATTCATTCAAGAATAGCATTTGTTTTCCCTTATCTCTTAATGGTAACTGTCAAACTTATGTTCCACAAACAATGTAATCTAAATCTGAAAGACCTGAGAAGAAAGCTTCTTTTCAATGTCAAAATATAACCATTGACATGTCACTAGTAAATGATCTTATCCCTGACTGTGGTCTGTCAGCAGAAGATGAATCTCTGTACAAGGATGTACTGCTTCACTTGCAGTGTTTCCATCCTGACCAAATACCATGTAAACATGGCCACCCTAAATGTTATAACATAAGGAATATGTGTATTTAGAGGATAAACACATTCAAACACATAATTCCATGCAGAACAGGCGCTCATTTAGACAATTGTGAAGAATTTGAGTGCAATAAAAACTTTAACAAATCATCTATATTTTCTTTCCGTTTTGGATTTGTCTTATAATCATATTTCCCATTTGTATCCCTTTTGTGTTTTTTTTACTTCTGTAATCTGAAAATAATACTTTTAGCAAACAACCTACTGATGAATATTGTCTCAAAGGCCTTTGTAAACTTAAAGTCAGTTTTTCTCATTGATCTGTCACATAATAATATACACTCCTCCCCGGATATATCGATATTTTTGGTGCGGGAAAATAGCATCGATATAAGCGGGATATCGATATAAGCAGAACAATTAATATGAGGGTCTATTAATTTGGTGCGGAAATCGATATAAGCGGGATATCGATATAAGCGATATCGATATATCTGGGGAGGAGTGTATTCGCTTTAAACGCAAAAGTGTTTTTTTAATATTTCATACATGCCCAATTGATCATAAAGAATAATGAACATCTCAGATATCATCAAAATATCTTTTTATTGAGTACAGTTAAAACTATACTTAGCAATGGTCATCACGTCTGTTGTGTGGTACCTAAGGAAACAACCTGCACAGCAGAAAAACCGTGGTTCATTTCATGTGATGACCTTTTGCCCAATTTAGCCATCAGGTATGTATTATTCCTGTTTCTTTAATAATTTTAATATCAAATACATTTTCATCACTCTCAGTTATTATCGCTGCACAGAAAAATAAAAAGACGTTTGGTCTTTTTGATTTAGTTGTTGTAACAGTTAAATTTAGTGACGTCATGTGTGGAATTTATTTGGCAATTTTGTGGATAAGCAGATTTATATTTTAGGGGCTTGTTTATAACAATAGAATATCAATGGAGGGAACATGCTGCATGCATTGAAGCCTTTTTCCTTGTTTTGCTGTTCAGCATTACCTCTCCTTTCACATTATGCTTTCTTTCACTAACAAGGCTACTGGTTGTTTTGTATCTCCAAAGACTAGAGTAAAATCAATGAAGTTTATGAGAAATTGCTTTATAAGTGGACTAGTTTTATGTTTCGTTTTAGCCTTGATGGGTACACTGAAGGTAATGGTAAACCGCAACATTTCTTTCAATCTATGTTCGCCTTTTATTGATCCTACAGGTACCAGCTAGTCATAAAAATTTTGACAATTTTTGTAACTGGTGTTCAACTTATTGCACGTACATCCTTCTTGCAAGCCCAATGAGCCAATCAGATGCCCCTTTGAAAACAAAAAGTAAAAGAAATAATATAAAGTTTATGATAGTTCAATTGATATTAATTACAACGTCTAATATTTTGTGCTGGATACCATCTGGTTCCATATACATTGTTTCATTATTTTTGCACAGGTATCCCTTGAACATGTTTCTGTGGACAACAATAACAATAATGCCAGTCAATTCTGTAAAAAATCCAATTGTTTTTATTGTAACCTCAAAGAAGTAGCAACAGGTGTAATGTGTGAATTTGACCAAATTTGTCAAAGGAAACTAGCGCATGTAAATTTTACACACCACCCCTTTGTACAGAATCAAATAAACATTTTCGTTTCTGTTTGCTTTGGAATGAAAAAAACACATTTATGGGTATCTTATGCATGAAAGTATTTATTAGTGACATTTATTATTTTGTACATGTATTCAAATTGTATTCTTTATTGCTTCCATACATTCTGTGCCCATGAAAATGGGAAGTACATGTATCTTCTCGGGTACTGATGTTAAACCTTTCTAGAGCCTTCACTTTATCTCTCAAATCTTCGTCCAATGGAACTCGTTACACAAAATAAAAAGCATTTAAACATGCCAATCTTGAATTCTGCTTGTGAATCTTTATCCTTTCCTATCTTTCATCAGTCACAAATGATAGACAACACATCGCATTATTACTGAACCTGATTTTGAGACCATAATACAAACTACATGTATTAGCAGTTGCTGTCTAAAGATACATGTCATCTTTATGTGGCAGGGAATGATACGGATACGAAGACTCTGTCTGTACTGTCTGATCAGCAGGAATTAAACCTGGAATTAAGTTGCTGCTTTGTGTGTCCATGATGTCTACAGGAACGAACGGAGGAAAGTTTGCTGCTCCGGTTTGTTGTATTCTGGAGAAAAGTTGGTCCGGTTGAACGGAATGTGATTGCCTGTTGTTCGCACCTTGTGTCGCAGGTCCAGAACTGCTGCCTTCACCATATTTCACTTCTGGTCCTAGAATGTATCGTAGTTAACGTTTTATTGTCAGATATGTGGGGCTATTTTTCTTTTCTTTTCTTTTGCACAGGCACAACACCTTTGCACTGCAGTCAACACGAGTGTGTTACAGCACAGTATGTGCGCACTCAGCAGTCAGCAATTAGTCGTGCTAACACTTTAATTTACATCTATCTAACTATCCACGTTGCCGAATCTGGGGGGGAGGGGGGGGACACCTGAGGTGTGTGCCCCCTCCCCCCAAGGCCAGATTTTTTTTTCATTCTAACTTTATTCTGAATAAGTTACTGAGTGCTGAACTCACCAAATTGTCCCTTAAATGACTGAGACTGCATCGAGATAGGCTTTTCATCGTTCTAAATAAAACAATAAAATTTACACGTACAGATTGGTTCACATAGTTTGACTTCAGAAAAGTATAAACCGTTATTGCAAAAAAATTGTTATATTCAAACAGCATGGCACTTTTCTCAATAATTACAGTAGAAAACTATGTGTATATTTTTCATCCAAAATTACCTGCATTCATAAGTCACAGCAATGCTCAACAAATACACAAGAGCGATGGAGATACTGCTTGACAAGCAAATACCGTATTTACCGGAATTGGGGCACCCTTTCTGATTGAGGCACCCTCTCTTTTTTGGGAAAAAATTATTAAGCTATCTCTGATTTAACACATATTTATGGTCATTTTTCATAAATATCTTGTAAAGACAGTTGTATAATCATTGAAGTTAACTTCTTATAATGGTTTATCTCTTATTACGTATGAATTTCTGCATAAATTTC
This sequence comes from Haplosyllis anthogorgicola, assembly GCA_038406195.1. Lineage (NCBI taxonomy): Eukaryota > Metazoa > Annelida > Polychaeta > Phyllodocida > Syllidae > Haplosyllis > Haplosyllis anthogorgicola. Next base: position 4,619 of record JBCAUI010547157.1, read on the forward strand.
ATGTGAACCCACAATTAAATTCAGGTTTCTGATTTTGTTTTGAAGAAACATCCCACCAAATTTGGTTTTGGCACCAGGTGTCTCAATTCGGGTAAATACGGTAATTATATGCTAATGCGAAATCATGTATATTGTATAGATTTACATTAATATAGTTTGCCTCTACTAGATGGATATTGCAGCAGTTTGCTTTTGTATGTGTCGATTAAAAATTCACAAGAACTCACCTCTCCATGAGTGTTACAACTGTGCTTATTGTACGCACATTTCCACTTAAATTCCTGTCCACAGTTAGTGCACTGTTGTGGGGCTTCAACTGAAATAAAATATTACAGGTTTACAAATTTTCCAAGTAATTTTTCGGAATACTTCAGGCCCCTTTGAAAAGAGTTAAGATTATTCTTAGTTGGTGGCGGCAGTCTTCAGAACTTAAGTACTGCTTTTGTTAACTGAACATGATTTGGAATGATAAGCCTTTTCACGAGTGCAAACAAATTTAAAGCAGATTTTCCTACAACATCTACAATGTTCAGAACTATGACATCCACCCTTTATCAATACATGTACTTTCATACCTTTATTTCCTTCGATGTGTAATTTTAACTTATAGTTGATTGAATATGCTCTGTCACAATGCGGACACACGTACGGCTTTTCCCCTGTAACAGAAAGAACAAAATTATCAGTTTAAAACAGTTCAACAAACACCTTGTAAAAGGACTATGTAACAAATCCTCAAGTTTTGGCCGGTTTTATTCAAGTAACATTACAAACACTTGTAGTCTCTAAGAAGGTACAATTTGAACTAGTTATGAGGATTAAAACAATGCTACACGTAATTCTAATTAACAAATAGGATAGTCTCTAGACTGTCACATGATTGCAGCTGCAAGTGCATAGTGGGAAGTCAGTGCTTAACATCATCTTAGTGGTTTTCAACAGTGTGATGATGCTGACGGTGTCGCATCATCCTAGCGGTTAGAGCTATCCTTTGACACACCGTGTCTACATAAACTAAATACACCGCCCTTAACGCACAGACGGTAACGATGCAATGTTAATCCAATGAAGCTAACGATCACGGGAAGCTCAACACATGCTAAACGCACCAAAATTAGAGTGCATGCGTTTATTATGCTGAGACTGAATTCAGAAATACTGCAACATTCGAGAAGATAAACTTCTGATTAAATTATTTTCATTTATACATGCCTGTGTGACTTCGCAAGTGTCGTGTTAGAGTTGTTTTCATTACAAATTTCTTTCCACAATAACTGCAGCTGTGCTTCCACGGCTTTGTTTTGTGTTTTCTGATCTGATGGGCGTTAAGTGTATCTGCAAACACAAATATCTAATATGACATTTGTTCATACATTATGTACACAGATATGAAGTACATTACGGGATTTCTTCTTGGTGGGGATTCATTGAAATACCGTATTTTGCTGATTCAATTCACATGCCCTATTAATGGTGCACCCCCTTTTTTGGCTGATTATGTTACTTTTCATAAGTTCCAAAAACTAAGTGATATTATATAAATATTCATTTTAATGAATATAGGCATTCTAAAACTAAGTTATTCTATCTACAAAAAGTTACTGGTTATTGTCAGCTGTCCTGGACTTGCTTGATCAGAATCATAGTCTTCTTCAGCAAAAGATATTAGTTTAAGCAATTTTTAATTAAGGTGCACACCCAGAAATAAGTGCCATGCATGTGCACCTTGAATCGGCACAATACTGTATTTCCTGCAAAATGAAAATTTTCTTTCATGGGACTGGGTGCGCATCAGTGGCACCTACCTGCTTCCCCCTCTCCCCCGTCCTTTTAGATATTCTGATGTATTGCGAGAGAAGTACAACAATAGCATAGCCAAGTGACACGCTCAAGCAGATACCTACCGTATCTAGTGAACGACTGTCCACATATTCCACAGAGATACGGCTTCTCGCCCGTATGCACCACGGAATGCTTTCTGAGTTGTTGTCGGGTAAGAAACGCTTTATTACACTGAGAACACTTGTGTGGTCTGTCGTCAGAATGTATTTTCAAATGAGTTTGTAAACCCCATATCTGGAATAGGAACAAGTGAAAGGCGTTAGCAGTGCTGTTTTGAAAAGGTCTGTTTATCCATGTCGAAAAAAGGCAGCCCTTTCCTTCAGAACCACCCACTACAAGTAATGTTAAAATATCTTATACATGTGTAGCATGCACCATTATTCCACACTGAGATAAACTTGGTGACAGGTGAAATTGACCAAGTCACATTTCAGTTAATTAACTCTTTGTTTCCTTTATCTCCGCCTCTCTCAAACTAGATCTACCATCTAGTAAGAAACCCCTTACACGGCAGTTCTAAACATGAACTAATCTGGTTGTGTATAAATTAACAAGAATTACATTTCTGGCTACCATCTTCTTTGAATTGGAATGTTTGTTTCTGCATGCACCACTAATGATGTCAACGTTTTGAAATCAACGTCTTTATGACGCTGAGTCATTGATACGAACATTAGTAGACATGCCAACCTATGAGTTAAAATGCGTGAGATCTCACACATTTGTACCACCCAAATGCGTGAGACACACTGCTTTAGTTAATTACAGTACTTTAGACAAAAAATTATCATTGATTTGTGATCTATGATGGTTTTAGTCAAGAATGAAACATTTCAATTGAAGGTTAATGTTTTCATGATGAATAAAATGGCAAATTATTGATCCTGTTCCTTCCGTGCTAGAGTCCAAAAAGCGTGAGACTCACGCTGAATGCGTGAAAGTTGGCCCCTGCATTAGAGATCTCTGTCCACCTTTCTGATAAATTATCACAACACGAGATACAATTTTACCTGTTTGAATGTAGCTGGACATTGATCACAAACGAAAGGTCTTTCATCAGAGTGAATCAACATGTGGTTTTTCATCTCTCGCACCGTTCGCGTCTGACGACCACATTCTGTACACGTCTACAAGGAAAAATTATAACCCTACAGAATTTTAAGTAAGATGTAAGGGAATCATCACATCACATACAGGAGTGATTTAAATTTTAACGTCTACAGGGATTTAGTTCATAGTTTTCTTTCTTTCATTCCTCCATGTTCTGCTTTTTTCTCTCTGTATTTTCTAAAAAGTAATTTCTGAAATTCACTTTACCATTAAATATTTGTAAATGTTACAAAATATGTGCTTACATGATGCATACCATACCTGTATACTTTGTGTTTTCTCTTGTTTTGTTTGACATTCCCGACAATTTCGTACATAACTTTCACAAGATTTGGACATCCTACAACACAAAACCCGAGTGTTTTGACCAAGACGATGGGTACAAAAGTGCTCTCGCTTGAGTTCAATTAAAGATTGCACATATGCAAGACAACATTTGGGTGCTTCTGTACAGCGAATACTAGGGATGTGTACCAGTGGACGTATAAGTTTCAGCAGTGCGCACATAATTTGATACCATTTTTAGATTATGTCGTATGAACTTACAGGATGTGGAACACATACGAGCACAATTTTTCCATCAGAAACGTATGCTGACTGGTGGTCAGGAACTTTTGTGCCACTTTGTATCGACCGGAAAATAGAGGTGGTAGCAGAATTAGGGGAACTTTATGACAGTTTATTTTTTAATTTGTCACATGGAGGGTGCCTACAGTTTCATAGCGAACCGCTTGTCCTAATCGTGGCCTCAACGTACACAAGTCAATAAACGTCCAGTAACTCCTAACCACTCCTAAACAAATGCTGTTTTCAACAAGACACAGCAATATGAATTGTGTATCACTCACTGTAACCAGAAGTAACTCTCTGTGATGTTTTCCAGTGTTTTGTTGCGTCCATGGTGACGTCCAGGCTGTGGCGGTGCATGTTGAAACTCCTCGATACCTCTATGACTTTCCCGAATAATTCTCTGTTGTTCCTCGGGGTCATACACAACCTTCTGTAATTTTCCTAAAAAATAATTAAAATAGATTTATAGATCCATCTTGTGCAAAGAGACTCTTATCACGGCACTACTAAAAATTTTGCTGAAATCTTAGCCAGAAGCATTTTCAAACGATTAAATTTATTAGAAATAAAAGGTGAAAATAATTATTAAATTTATTCAGAGAAAAAAATTGGAAAGTCTCATTTACATTTGAAAGCCAAAATTCGATAGAACCAGAAACGTGGCAGCTCTGCACTGCATTTTGTTTTTCTATGTTTTGTTTGTCGCTTTCCCGTTTTGGATTCGGGATGAATCTGCCGCCGGGCTTCAAAGTCGGGGAATTTATCGAGTACATGTAATCTGTTACTTTATCAAACATTTGCAAGAGGTACTCGCGGAACACTAGTCGTGCTCATAGGTACATCGTGCGAAATGTTAAGGTTAAATTAACTTTTCATTACATAAAAATTTATAATCTATTAACCTACCTGAAGGGACACCCTCTTTCAACTCAACATACATCAGATCACCATTATCCAACAACTTGTAGTGTTTACATTTTTTTCTGAATTCATTCTTCTTATTCTTGGTCATTTTCTCAAATGGCCACCGACCTGACTTTTTGTACTCTATTACTCCCCGAATCAGATCTGAGAATGGCATCTCACTAAAGACTTGACTGGTAGATGTTTCACCTTCGGATTTTCTTGGTTTTCCTCCTTGGCCTGAAATTTCCCACAAGGTCGATTACAGAAGATACATAATATAAATACATGTATAAACGGTACATTGCGTTCAAGGTAATCGTGTCTGCCCGTGTATTTTGGTACTTTGATCAAGAACAACATTCAGAATAACATCAGCTTCTATCTTGCTTCGCATAAGTGGGGAGGGGAAGCCAAATATGAATGGAAACTACGGTCAAGTTTTTTCTATCAATGCCAACTACATTTAGTCTTGCAGGCTTTACGTGTACATGTACTGAAACGTAGGGGTAAGATGCACGTTTCCGCTTGAATTCCTAGTATCAATTGAAATAAAACTCGCAAAGCATGTGTAATGTCTAAAATCAGAAACATTTATTCATAAGCATATTCACCTACAACAAATTCATTCTTTTTAAAACGAGATTCAAATTTCTATGTCCATTTAGAGCGGAAGATGCTCGTATTGAGGGTACGAGGATCCTGTTTGATAAGGTGTTCCACTCTGTGGATCTAAAACACTTGGGAAGCATGGTGTTGGTGCTGCAAGTGGGTCTGCAAACGCTCCTACTTGTTGTTCAATAGTATTTGGAAGACGCTGTAGTACGACTGACGGCTGACTGTTCATTGCATTTGTTTCCGCTTTTGCTGCTGTCCCTGGTGCAATTCGTATTATACTTCCATCTGTACCCAGTGTTGATTCTAAAAATAGATTTGACAAAAGTTCAAAATGATAGTGTAAGTATACATGTATTTGTTTGCGATTTTTCTAAGCAAGTTACATTGATTTTAAAGTTGGCCTGTACATGCGTACTTTTAAGTTGATAGGTGGCTCACTTACCATACTGTGCACTGAATGACTGCGGTTGTAATACAGTTTCTTTTTTACCCTAAAAAGAAACATAATTTAATTTATGCGAAACACACAATGTACTTTTTTAAAATATAATTTTCCATATTTGGAGTTGGTATAAATTTTACATTTATGCTAGAAAATTTTTGGTCATTTGTCTGTGTAAAATAAATAAATAAATAAATAAACAAATAAATAAATAAACGTTTAATCTCCTGGCAGTAACAATAATTACGAAGACGCTCTGACAGCTGAAATTACAATTTGTGTCATTTTAATTTAGGCCAGACATTGAATTAATGGCCATCAGGGAAAAACAATAATAAAGACAACTTTGCTACTTAGTAATGTCGACTAGCATCAATCGGTTGTGAGGCGGAGTGAATGCACAGAGTAAGCGAAAGCTTTATATTCATTCTATAACG
>JBCAUI010547168.1:0-10540 GCA_038406195.1 Haplosyllis anthogorgicola
CAATCCCCACCCGGGGTCCCAGACTTTTTTCAGCACAAACAAGGTATTGTAGATGAATTTATTTTCTCTTCAATAAAATTTTAATATGCTCTAGATGGCAGCAGGTCCTAGACGCAAGTTTCAAAAAGTTTTTACAAGTTCATTGGCATGAAACTATTGTTAACTTTGGGGCTTTGAGTATGCAACATTCATTTACAAATGTGTGAAAGGCATTTGAAAAAAGTAGGTCATTTCGTGTCAGTGTAGAATAAATATTTATGAAATGCGACAAATGTCGACTTCGGCTCACTAAAGGTTAAGAAGGGTCGGAGGCCTAGGCCCCTAAAGCCCCCCTCAAGATCCGCTACCGAGATGTAAATTTGTACTGTTCTACTTTTCTCCTAGAAATATTCAGGACTTAACGAAATGACTTCTTGTTTCTCCGGTTTTTGTAAAAATAGGTTGTACATTAAGCACAAGTACCTATTATGTTATTATGTTATTTTAACGTTTCAATTTGGCACGTATATCAGGTTTTGTCTAACATAACCATAAAACGTAATTTGGCACTGTAGATAATGTAATATGTTTTATATAATTAAGTAACAGAACAAAATAGTGTTATATCATGACACGAGCAAATTGTATGTTCAATTTAGCTTGTAGTTGAAAAAACGTGTGGGTAGCGATCGTCTTTGTCTTTTTTCTAAAGATTGGATTCTGTACAGTACTCAATTTTTTTTATAAAACCGGTTTTTTAAATTAAATATTCAAATCACGAGTTTTGTATTTGGGTAAAGTTATTGTTACTCATCTTGACATAAAATGTGGACTGCAAACTTCGTATCAATAATGTAAATTAAAGGCACGCTTACATGGGAGTTCCTACAAGGTACACTTATGATAGGAGTTTGATAGGATTTTTGTGTACCGACATGCTTATTTAATGTCATAAATGAATGTGCATCACCTCCATTGAGCACCACTGAGTAACAAGATGAATTATGCATTACAAAATATATTCAATAATAATTAATAGTGTTTTTGACATAAACCGCAAAAACAACTTTTATTTGATTGAAATGAACCGGTTACCGGTTACAATTCTTGCCATTCGGGGCAAACACTACTGTTTTCCTCAGTGACACTGGTGTAATTGCGAGTATATTGCATTAAGTACTGGAATACCATGACTTATTACTGGCACTAAGTGTCTTTACTGCTGAAATGCGGCTAATTAACTCACCGTCTTATTAAATCTTCATGAGGTGAACCCTGTTTGGTCATTTACCTACATTTCAAGTTCATTAAACATTTATAATTTGACTTTGAAATTCCAGGATTTTTTGTCAAGCATATTTACATTTGTAATCGTATTGTACAATGCCGCCTCTTGCACCACACGCATTACTTTATTTTTTGTCAAAGATATTCGCAACTTAGGGGGGGGGGCGTTTGTTTAACATAAATGCATCAATAATTTGCTGCACTATGTATTTTGTATTCTGCAAAAAATTTTAAAAAAAGAGGCAGCATTGAATTCTGTATTGTTTTTCTTTATTTAGTTGATATGCAAATGAAACATTAAAATGTCTGGTAAATTCTGCCTACGTATTATTTTTTCATTTAAAATTACAAGAGAAAAGATAAACATGTGTACTCAAGAAAGTTATGCACTACTGACTCAGGTAAACTAGCCTTTATATCTCATATTATCTATGTGTACGGGGGCACCGAATAACAGAGAGGTAATATGATTGATTACCTCTAGTTAAATTAATCGGCACTGTCTGCTATCATAAGGCCTGTGTATTTATTTTGCCTATTATTAGCATAAATAAGATCACGCAATGATTAGATGTTTGATCTTGCTGAGGCAGATGTTCTATTGTTACAGGAACAGGCGCTTAGGTGCTTAAATTAGCATAAATTAGCATACGGTTTCTTTTTTAAATCCCATTTGGTTTTGATAGACGACTTTTTACAAAGTCATTTGGCAATCTAATTTGCCTAATTTAGTCTTAATTAATTTTAAAGAATTTCAGGGGACTAATTTTAGGCGCTATTTCTGACGAGTGTGAATCACAGGACCATTCAGACCCAGTTTATATGATTTGTTAATATAGTTTGCTGTTGCCTTGTGTCAATATTTAAAGTAACACTGGATAAATTTATTAATGGTAATTGAGCCTATTTTGTGCAATCTGGCATATGAACTGTCCTAAAGTTAACCATTTTTATTAATTGACTAATTTATATAAATCAACCCTAATAGGTAATTATGGAAGTCATTTTCAGATTGCACTAGTGCGGCGCCATATTGCGTAATCTGAAAGTGTATTAATCATGGCTCAGATCATTAAAGGAAATTAGTCAAATGTAAATGTAGGTTTTCTTTGTCATTGCAAGAAATTCAAGAGTTTTTCAAGTTACCACAAGAATCCTGCAAATCTACATATTATAGATCTACCAGGAATTGACTCGATCAATGGCCGAGTTCTCACTCAATGCTTTACGCTACAGCCTAACAGGTCATCCTGCTTAGCATGAACACGGATAAGTCGAACTTCTGCTTGGCTCGAACCTCTTAAAATGTGCCATCATTAGGTAATCTATTGTGATATTAACGTTTAACTGGAACTTCCATTTAGCTTGAACTTTTCGGGGCTTCATTACACGGAATTCGTATCAATTGTGCACATAACGGTACCTAAGGGAGGGGAGCTCCCATTAGGTGCTGTGTTAAACTTCTGATACGAATTTCGTGTACTGCCTTGAAGGTTCAAGCTAAGCGGGATTACCTGCATTAAAAAAGAATCCCTGTTCTTATGCTGGCTTTGAAACTTTACGACAGCTTACAGCGACCAACATACTCTTGTTTCAAACGCTCCACTTTGTTCGACGATATAGCTGTTTCTGTAGAGCATGTTCTTTAATTATTTTGTAATAAAATGTCTACATAATGAAAGTTCGGATAATGGATATATAAATCTTTTGTGTTAAATCGGTAGTGAACGTTGTCTTTATCCATTCAAAGTCAGTTGTAAAGCGTGGCCTTTTGATGTTACCTGACATTTTATATGCGGTTTCCCTACCCATAGTCGACACACTTTGATCGGAGACACAGATACCTGTCATTGTAACTGCGTTGAAATAGTCTTAAATTCTGAAACTAACTTCATTTACTTAAGTTTGGAAACCTTATAATGTTAAAAATATTAAAATTATTTTATTTCTTTGTGTCTGAATTTTCATTTCAAGTTCCGATAAATCATGATTAAACCGTCCTTGTTAGAGGACATGGACCATTAGATGAAGAGATAAAAGACAGCTTAAAAGTCCTCATTGTCGTTTAATTATTGTATTTATATAATGTGTTACATCTGATAAATCATGCAGGATTGTGAGGCCCCATATCTGTCCCCCGCTCGCTTATCCTACCACAGTTACATGCACTGTTAACACTCTACCTGCATCCCGCCCCTCCCCCCACCCCACCCCTGCTTTCACAGACATGTCGTGGGTTATTAATCTACAATGAGCTCATTTTTTGAATAGCCACTATTTTTTGTTGACTGACAAGACGTCACAAGATCCTACATTAAGCTACCATAACACCTGGGCGGGTGGGAGTTATTCTCACAGGGAGACAAGTGGGCGGGTTTGGGCCATTACAATACAGGTGGGCGAGGTGTTCCGGTTTTGGAGGGCGCGTGGTGACGGTTAATCTCCATTTAAAAAAAACTAATTAAGACCGAATCTCTCATTGTGTAGATTTTCCAGATATTTTGGTACTTGCGAGTTATTGTTAATTTATAAAGATGTTTCTTCTATTATTCATAAACACGCACTCATAAATTTGAATTAAACGTTTTTTAAATAATCACATGGTTTTCATTCATAATATGAACAGATAAGTAACAAATTGTTATAAAAAGAGAAAGAATACAAATACGTCTGAATTAATAAGTGTTATGAATAATACATTCATAGTACAATACATGCAATCTATCACTGAGGAATTTGATTAATACCCTAATTATATGGCTACTAGGTTACATCAGAGGAAATGCTATACATTGTGTATGTGTATGTCAATACATTATTGTTAGGAAATCAATCTTCTTTGAGACCATTGCATTGAATACTGAAGGATAAATTTTTTTTAAAAAAGCAAAATTAAGTTCATTGAACCAAAACTCTTTTTTTGTCAATTTTTTTGTCAGCTCCTCAAATTTATTCCACATGCAACAATAAAACCTTCATTGTGGACTTAGATTCTGTTGTTGTAAACAGGATCATAGTATGCCTGTTTGGGTAATGAATACTATTCAATAATAGAATCCTTGTTGGACGGCACGTGCTTCTTTCCAAAATCAGTTGATTCCATAATGACAGGATATACCCGAAATTTTCATCCTTGAAGGATTAATTTACCATTTACTTCATCGGTAATCTGGGTTAAATTTATTTGGGTTTAACGTCCAGATTTCCTTCCATTACAGGGATTCCCCCGTCTCGTATTGGGGGAAATCCAATAACATTAAATAATAGAGAAAATCTTGAATGTTATAATAACAATATAAACCAGACGAAAGTGAGCACTTAACCTTTTCTACACGAAAGGCACAATATAATGTTATCTTTATGATGTACCTTTCACTTGACGGTACTGTTTTATCCAGGGTACTCCCTGCTGATATTCCGACACATCATGTGTGTGAGTCGGGTTACCTGACTGGATTAAAAATGGGGGGCATAATTTACTTCGGGCGAGGGAAGGGGTGCGAATATTTACATTTGAAATCCTGTCATTATTAGGATGAATAAGTTTATGCGTCAAAAAGAAATATTGTAATGCTTTCAGATGGAAAATTAAATACAAGTAAATAACCTCATTTCTTTCACGAATTTAAGCTCCCCTTGAGGGCCTTCCCTGAAAATTTGATCTACTCTTACCTTGGCCCACCTGTATAACATATACACAGACCTTAGATAAGCATCATGTGATACAACATCAACATCAGTGTGAACTGCGTAACATAGGTTGAATATTACAGGTCATTCATTGTGTGTGTGTGTGTGTGTGTGTGTGTGTGTGTGTGTGTGTGTGTGTGTGTGTGTGTGTGTGTGTGTTTGTGTGTGTGTGTGTGTGTGAGAGAGAGAGAGAGAGGGAGAAAGAGTGAGAGAGAGGGAGATAGAGAGACAGACAGACAGACAGACAGACGGACGTAAAGTAAAAGATGGTAGTGCAAATAGACGTGTAGTTTTCGAATTACACATGCGGCCTGAGATAAAATGATATTTCTTTTTGTTGTAATTTGATGAATTGTTCCAATTATCTGTAAGCTGTGTGGCATTTACGTATCAAGTATAACTTTTAATTGTACCAAATTTGTTGATTGTGAGATTAGGATGATTAGATCTAATTCTGACGTATTGGCGTATTGTATATAATGTGTAGGCCTACATATAATATATACATTTTCAGTTAGACTCGGTTTTTAGTGTAAACAAAGATATATAAATGTAGGCTACAGTTGTATAAAAAAAAAATCAAAAGTAAACGTTGAGCATTTGCCAAGACTATTAAGTAATACATGTATATTTAATGGTCTACAGTAAAGTCAGGTTAAGAAGTGCTAAAACGGGTCCTGTTAAGTAAAGCGGTTTTTGATGGGAGGAAGAGAGAGGTATAAATAAAGTATATAGTGGGAAAAAGGAATAAAACGATCGTAAACACACCAGCTGCTTGTAGAAAATCACAGGTTATGAGAAAAGAGAAAATGCACGAAAAGCTAGTTTCACACCTTCAGTATTTCAGTTTCTTTAAAAAAGATTACATGCAGAGCCTAACAGAGAGAAATGGAAAGAACAATTGAATCTGGTGTCCCAAACCTAAATGGCAATGTCCCTTTGTCTGGTGACCAGAACTGAACGTGCCATTTGTGTTACCGTTATTCTTCCCAAGGGAACCTATTGTTCTCACAATGACCATTCCGAAGCAGTGATTACGAATCATTTTGTTGGTACTTTTCTTTAGGATTGTAGGCCATCATCGACAGATACAATAAAAATACAATACTTACAGCTCCGACTACTTGGGAATGTTTATAGTTTTCACTGCTACTCCTTTCAACTTGCTCCTTACTGTCCATGGCATTGTAATAGTCAGTTTCCCCAAAAGGTTCTCCATAACCAGGTGGGGCAGCTAGGGTCAGGGGACAAGCAACCAGCGCCAGCAGCAAGGTAAACAATGCAAATCCTTTAACATCCCTTAAGAAATATGATCTGTTTAATCTAGAATGGGGATTCCCCATCCATGGATCAGTTTTTTCCCAATAAATCCGCCCCTGGGTGCAACTGGTGGATCTTTGACCCGAGTGGTCTTTAGGTTGACCTTTAGTGGTTGTTTTGGTTGTTTGGTGTGAACTGGTACCATTTCTTGGAGGTGTTTTACCTCCACAGTTGTGGTCTTCTAACAATGTTTGACTCTTGTAGTGAGGACACGTATGCCCTGAATCCATAATATTGATATTACTTTGAACTTCACTCGAACAGGTCAGATCACTTAGAGCGTGCTTAGTATCCAAATTGACATGTGTTTTCATGCGAGTATCACTTCTTCCATCCTGTATACATTCCTCCTTCATATTGCTTTGCCTTGCAGATAATTCACGAGTGTTTCCTCCTGTGAATGAGGCTAATCCTTCGCACTTAGGTATATCTTTGAAGGGTGCTTCAGAACAAGGCCTGTTATCCAGCTTTTCCAATGGATAATCGCCCGTTTTAATGACTCGAATACTTCCTCCTTTATTAACTTCTCCCATCCCTTTTCCTGCAATATTGACACAACTGTTGTCGGATACACATAAAGCTAACAATTTACCTGTTTCAAAAGCATTGGTGGTAATGTTTGTTCAAAATTAGAGCACCTGTCATTATTCTGTGTTTTTAAAACACAATTGGACAATGATGACATCCCGTCGACAACTGGCTCTGAAGTAAACTGAAACTGGATTTGGGTTGATGACGAGTAAGCGCTGCAATCTGTCTGTTCAACCACCGAATGTAAATATACATCCATATTCATGCGTTAGTATGCACACAATGACATTCAACAACGGAGTCCCATTTCATGCTGTCGGCCTCATCATATTTCGCAGGTAAACTTACTAGCCTTCTACTGCTGCATTCCAATTATCACTGCCAAAACTGGTTGCGTTTCCAACGATAGTGGTGCAAATCCCCGGAGATGACCCAGGATGATATAGTTCCATCAGATATTCATTACCGAAAGATTCATCAAGAGAAGCACTGAAGTTGCTATCTCTCTCCTCTGTGGCATCCACCGCGGTAAAACACTTTATACCCTCTGGATGCAGATGGATCTATCTTTGAATCACTGCAGAAAAAAATCAAGTTTATATGCCAGAATTTCCTGAACTTAAAAGTTCAGAAATTGCTCCTTACGCCTGCCTTCTACTGCAGTTAAGTCTGTAGGTAGAAAGCAGAAGGCACATGCTGTAGGTTCACAGTGCAGCTTATAATGCAGCTGCAATGCACACACAACTTTACTTGTTTTCCTCCTGAGAGAGATGCAGGCAGTCAGGCAGTAGGGAGACACTATCCATTCCTCTCAGCTCAGCTGCTTTCTACTCTCAATTGAATTTAATATCACTCAGTTTCCTCTTTAAATGGAAATGGGCAGCAGTGAACAGTAGCTTCCCTTCCTGGAAGTTAGTCCTATGAAGTTTGTACAAAGACACTTTGACGACACCACCCTTCTCAGATTGAAATACTCTCCTCTGCAGTAGACTCACAAACCTTTTAAACTGTTCTTGATATCAAACATAGTAATAGTAGTGAACACTCTTGTCAGTCTTGAATCAACATATTCGTAGCAATTCAAAATAACGGCTGATTATTTTTCACGTTATTTTATGGAAAATTTTCTTCAAATTTGTCAAATTGTCAAATTCTCTAATCATTATACCATTGTGCAAAGTGTCGTCCGCCAAGGTGTCTTTTCTTTGTCTGTCTTTCTTCACAAAGCAATTGGACATTTCCTAATGGCATTTTCTACAGCAACAAGCACCCCTAGTAGAAAAAGCATTTACTCTCTGCAATCGTGACACAGTTGCTTCTTAGAAGGCGACTTTGTTATTTTTTATCAATCAAGGTGACATAACATCATATCCATCCCTCACGATGTGGATTAGTTGATGGAGGTACAACAGCTTCAAGTTAACCTTTGCAATGTCTGATCTAGATGGTATTTTGTGTATTGTCCAATAAGTTTTCTTTTGATGTTGATGCTGATTGCAGGTAAGCAATGTTGTAGCCTTTGATGTCTCAAGTATGTGTGACCAGACCACAGACGGAAACGCTCATGATGTAACCGCGATGTATAGCAATGTCCTGGGGTCCATGTTGTATTGTCCAACAGCTTCTCTTTAACAATGTGATAAGCTGTGACGTAACCTTAGATGTTAAATCGTTAAGGTATTTAGATTACACTATGTGGTTGCCATGCATGCCCTGATAAGAACAGCTTAGTCTAGCTTTGGTAGTGCACTAGAATATACAGCTTCTCAAATTTCACCTTTTGATACTAATGGTCTTAAATATTAATGTACACAAACAAGACAGTCCGATACATAATTAATATTGCTACTGTATTACATCTGGGCTTGCAACAGATTGAGCCAGGTACTGACCCACTTGTTTGCAGCATACCTGCAGTATGCTGCATGCACATACTAGCAGTTGCAGGCAGGCAGGAAGCTGTAGCCTATCAGCCAATCACACACAAGCATTCCCCAAGCTGTTACAAACAATTTCAAATTCAAATCTTCAGTTTAGATTGAGACTTCCAACAAGTAACATGTATAATGATTGCAAGAAATAAAGTACAATCTTTTCTCGGTTTAAAGCAAACCTATTGGTTTTGTTATTACTTCTAATAATCTGGAACAAGCTTACAACAAGCTAAATATACCGCAAATGCGAGTACCACAAGATAATACAACAGTATTATCTATCTTTGAGCTTTAATCATGCAGTTACTTAACATCTATCATTTAGGGTTAGTCAGTAGAGGATCTAAAAATTTGTTGGAGGGGCCCAAAATGGGCTAGGGGCTTGGGGAGCCAAGGCCCCTAAAGATACTCTGGATCCAGGATTTCCCGTATGGGGGTGGCACCCAGCCCATGGGGGGAGCGCCAACCCAATTTTTACCTATTTTGCCCAAAAATCGAGAAAAAACTGCATGAAAATGAAGAAAATTTTGGCCTTGGGGGGAGGCGCCTCCTGCGCCTCCCCTAGATACGCCAATGCCCACTATATCCGCTACAGTGGAATTGCTTGCATCTCCAATTTCGTACGGGGTGCGTGCACGTACATTTTTGCGTAAAAGTTGTCATACACAGCATGGAAGTGAAGAAAATTTGGACCTCGTCAATGTTTGCATAACTGAGAAAAGCCACACGTTACAGCTCTAGTCTGGTGCCATAGTTTTAACATCCTAAAAATCACTGCAATACAAATAATGTGTTATGAATACCGTCGTCGTGATATCGTGAAATATTGTGATGATAAGTTAGAATTTCAATGGACGTTAGTCCATCGAGCGTCCGTCATATTGAGGTGGCAGCACCATTGGCGGATCCAGGATTTCCTGTACGGGGGGCGCTCGGCCCGGTGGGGGGGGGAGGGGCGCCAACCCAATTTTCACCTATTTTCGCCCAAAAAATCAGGAAAAATTGCATGAAAATGAAGAAAATTTTGGCCGTGGGGGGGGGACGCCTCCTGCGCCCCCTAGATCTGCCAATGAGCACCTCAGAAGTTTAACAATTGCGCATCAAAAGCACAGCGTGAATTTTCTTCATTCTCTCCTTTCTTAACTTCGTTTCTAAAATGATACGATTTCTGTGTACTGGACAGGCCATAAATCCAAAGTATATTTTCTTTTCTTTTATGCAGATCATGAAAAAACAATTGAATTTCGTCCTGAGCTCATTCAATTCAATTGCTGCTGGGTGCTTAACTTTTGACAGTAATTTTATGATCTGTTAAAAAATTTTAAACATCAAATTAAGAAAAAACTGCTTAAAATTTAAATCAGGTTTTGCAGTCCACAACAGTCAACAAACTGAAGCAGTTCATTGTGGATAAAACAGAGATCCACCTTCCCCCTCAAGAGTTTGAGCTGGTGAATTCTGGAGACGTGCGTCTGGATGATGGTTCCATGCCCCTGCATTACTACGGTGTACGGGATGGCTCCATTTTACAAGTGGACAAAACGTACTTTGGTCTCGTCATTGAGAACACGGTAGGCGATAGATTAAGTTCATGCTTAGAAAATCTTTCAAACTTTTGAACCTTGTTCTTTCATGTTCTGCAATAGAAAAGCATTGTTCCCGAACGTTCCACGTTTTTTTTTCAGACTTTTACACGTTATGCAAAAATGAAAACCGTAATGGTGTCACAAAGTGAAATAAAAGCCATAGTAGGAAATACTGAATCGGGGTCATAGCGGGAAATCATTACCTATAGTGCG
>JBCAUI010547179.1:0-10540 GCA_038406195.1 Haplosyllis anthogorgicola
AAATACTTAATTTCTACATGCTAGAGTGCAGATCGCTATGTCATTGGATCGTATCATTGTAACGGTAGGTGAATTTTATGCAAATTACATTTAACATGCACAGCTATAATTGGTGGAATACATTTATAAAATCGGTGGGGGCTGGCATCAGTTACATGCGTCAGTCCTGATTTATTGCGTGTCTCACTTTAACGCACTGGGTATGGATTTCGGCTCGGTACAGGCAAAACGTTACGATAAACGGTATCTGTTACATAACACTTACAAACAGCAGGAAAAAAATCATTTTCATTTTGCCAATCAAATTTGACGTAAATCAACAAACATGCATACCTAATGTCAGCTTGTCGGTGGACCCTGATTTAATATACACGTACTGTATTAACCAACCAGCCGATAAGAACGTTAGCAAACAGAAAATGTAGGTACATTGCATATCCTCTGAAGGCTGTCCTACATCTTACGGCATTGCGAAAGTAGGTCATTCATTCATTTAATAGGGGAACTGAAAGGTGCGCTCAGAAAAATCAACAAAAACGATTTTCCATCACAAACCCAGGTAATTAATCAAAGCTTATCTAAAATCAAATCAGTTGACCCATCACATACTTTTGGAAAGCCTTTCTAGTAAATTCTACTCAACTTTTGCGTAAGATTCATACTCTTATTCGATAAACTTTACACTCAAGCCTCAGTGATCTATTTCCTACTTTAGTAAATCTTACCACCGTTGCTGCAGAAGACTAAGTCCATTGACAGGCTAAACTATTTTTTTTAATCTCTTCCATTACACTTTCCACAACTCGCAAAAAATTGGAAGCACGAAAACAGGTTAAATCAAATGAAAAATAGTGTCTGCTTGTAAGTTTTCGAAGTATCATTGAAAATAGTGAAAAATAATCATAACGTCAATTTTAAAAATTTCAATCAAAAAATAGGTCCAGATGGACCTGAGCTCATTTGGCATTATCAATGTACTGCGACAATTTAGATCATAATATCACAAGGATACAAAGTGTCTGGGATCAAATGTCAAAAGTGATCAATGAAAAAATCACAAATATGGCTGCCAAACTAGAAATATAAGTGGCATCAATATAATTTTTACAGGAAATAAAGAGGGTATGTAGATGCATATGCCTGCAAAATATAAAATCTGTATCTTTAACCATGTGTCCAGGAATAATGTTCAAAGAAAAATACAAATATGACTGCCAATTTGAGAATAAAGGTCACAGCAGCATAATTTTTGCCAAGCTTTGAGATGGGACATAGGTGCATATGTGTATAAGATATGAAGTCTCTATGATCAATAGTGTGCTCAGAGTGACTGTGCACAGACGACAATGCTGACGACAATGACGACGAAGGACGACGGACACTTCATGATTCTACAGGCTCTTTGGCAAGCCAAAAAGTGTGCCTTAACAATACATGCCATGCATGCTGTTGCCACTCAAAACCTTTGTTTTTAGGCCTTGAATCAGTGATTTCAATCATAACAAATGACTTCAAACAATAGTAGATCTTTAAATTTACATATATTAAGTCAGTTAATGACCTTATACTAGACAGTACACACAGTTTACTCGGCTCAAACGTCGTGCATTAAGTAATGTAATGTCTCGTTTTCAGTAGTTAACTATAACCAAAATGCCTGCATGCCGCAAGGTTCTGATTCCAAAGCAGTGGCGTGACCTCTGTGTAGTTAATACTGCAGAATAGACAACATGAACACCATAGAGACAGAGACGTAGCCTGCTGATTGTGTCATTTCCATGCAAACCATTGTCACCTGACATAATCACAGTCCCACAATGCAATATTGCATTTCCAATTACACATCCCCCTCCCAGGGCCATCACCACTGAGGACAAATGATGGAAGACTTGAGACATGCGAGAAAGCAATCCACAGGCATAAAAGGCTCATCATATTGTTCTCTTTAAACCACTGAAAAAGGGAAAAAGCTCAAGTCTTACAAGATGGATGGAGAAGAAGCCCAGAAATGGGGCTAATGCATTCTGGAAACATGCTTTCTATAAAAAGAACTGGTAGGCAGGTCCCCAGGGTGCATATGTCTGGTACTTTTCCTATTAAAATCACTTAGATGATGTATAAAGCATGTAGAGCACCCGACCCTAAGTGCCTGGGTATATGAAGCTGATAATCTACTATCTCTCTAACCACTGAAGCCCATATAGTAAAAGCCTGCTATGGGTGAAACCTTAATACAGCTAATTGCGCCACAATGAACTACAAGTACATATCGCATGAGGCAGCTCCGTGGCCGTAAATATACCGAACTGACATAAAAAGGTGTCGTTTCCACATGCTGTAGAACCTGTTTTGAGCGGCTTACTGTTATTGGATACCTGCCTTTTACGGCAGTATCACTGTAAAATGAATCCTTCGTATTCATGTTTATTTTACCTGTTTTGTACGGCATAACCGCCTTTTACGGCATCTTTGCCCTGAAAAATTAGGGTGTCGCTCAAAACGAGTTCCACTGTAGTGTAGAACCTGTTTTGTAAGACATTTAAGTTTCGACCACCTAAATGTGTCAAAAATGCAGGATGTTGCTCAAAACTAGGCCATTAAAACTAGTGTAACCCATTCTGTTTTCATTGCAAAATGTCGAAAAAGGCACGGTGTCGCCAGAACTAGGTGTCCATCAAAATAGGTTCTACTGTCATTTGGTCTTTTTCCTTCTTTACTCGCAAGCTGCATCATTGTAAAATATTCTTTTTTTAACATTCACCACTGTTGTTGTTTACTTCCGGCTTCTTGTCTTATGCAAGAGGCTCATTCATCTCAAGCAATATAGAGTGCGAACCAAAGCGTAGTGCAAATACAAGACAAGCCTTGGTAAACGGTGACGGTTCTGGACGCAAAAAGTTAAACTCTTTATTGTTCCAGAAACCGCTATATCAGGTTGAACCAAGGAAACATTCATGCAATGAGTACCATCTTGAATAGATATTGCTGGTACATATGCGAATACATACTGACGCATTTGCATCGTGCTTTTTTTTTTTACAAAAAATGCAACGATGCGATGAAAAATGGCCGCGTGCGCAGAATGTGAGTTGTCGGCTTTAGTTGTAACACCCAGTGTGTTTGATGCTCAATAAACATGGACATTAAAGTTACACGATTTTCTCCGTCCTGCCACGTGTACGTTTGAGAAAGTGTAGATTTAAGCCGTAATGTTACGCTAAGGCGATACGATACGTCGTATAGAATAACCCGATTCTACACTGAGGCAGTGAGACCTTAATTCCTTAATAACCGTACCCAGATGCGCTCATGCGTTTAAAGACCACCTGTTGTTTACGGCCATAAACAATGATCTGGAAGAGAAGACTGATGAACGGTTTTTACTGCACAGTAAAAAATGGTTA
Source organism: Haplosyllis anthogorgicola (assembly GCA_038406195.1). NCBI lineage: Eukaryota > Metazoa > Annelida > Polychaeta > Phyllodocida > Syllidae > Haplosyllis > Haplosyllis anthogorgicola. Next base: position 3,405 of record JBCAUI010547179.1, read on the forward strand.
TGTTAAGACGTAACATCGCTGTGATACTCGATGACATCACTTTCGCCACTGAGGCAGAATTCGCTGATTTCAGAATTCATCCCAACACGTGCAAGCTGACGTAAAACGTGTAATTAAATCTCGCTGTTAACAATCGGAATATTTGATGTTCCTGACATTAACACTGATCCGTCATTTCGCACAACAATGGGAACATCCCTGTGTATACCTAGTCACTGTATCCCTCCCCACGGTAACATGTACCAATGTTTTAACAGTGCTATGCATACAATAACTAAAGTCGCACTTTTTTCTTTGTTGCATTACGTCATTTGGTGCTCTGAAAAATCAGGACATTTAATTTACAACTGGGTCACTTTCTATTCTTTGTAACGGTACATTGATTTCCATGAATGGACACCGTGTAAAGTGTACATTATGTCTAAAAGTGTGCATTTTGTTGTAAATTAAGTTACATAGCCTCCTTGTAATAGTACAATACACGCCAGAACCTCGGGCCTATCGGCCCTCGTTTCTTGGCTTGTATTGTACTATTACTCGGAGGCTATCTGTAACGTAAAACAAATTGAATCAGGGTCAAGGTCGTCCAAAAGGCAAAGATTCTGTCGCCTCTTTAGCTAAATATCCCGAAAATTTACATTTCAGTTTCACAAATGTTAGTATTTTTTTTTCCAATCACCGCTCTCACAAAATTCTATCAGTGCAGCGTAATTCAACAAATACAACCGGTCTGGCCTTTCGTCTTTCATGTGCAATATCTAAACCACAAGCGACCTGTACACCTAGAACCGTAGTGAACATTGAACAGAATAAAAAAAAAACCGCATCGCATGGCATGCAGCGATTTCTAACATGTAATTCAGACGTAAATTAGACCATAAACTCATTCATTAATCTACTATCTCTCAATAATCTTAGTAGATATGACACGTACCTCATTCATTTCATTAATTACGTGAAGTAATTATCTACTACCTAAGATTGTTGCGAGATATGGTCGGTAAAAGATTGCATAGAAGAAATATTTTCACTGTGGAGCATTTCCACAGTTCATTTAAAGCTCTTCTATCATGGACTTTTGCTAAATTTCAGCTGGTTTTTTTTCTTCTTCTCCTTTTTCTATTTATGTTTTCCCCCTAAATGATAGATGATCAAGAAACCATATTTGGTATTTGACCATATTTGGTATTTGATCAACTTTTGAATCATAATGAATAGGAATGCACCTACACGTCATAAAATTTGGGCTTCACCCCTAACGACTTCTGCCGTGTCTGCATGATTGGGTGTTAGTCACCTGTCAGCCACTGAATCATTCTATTACAGGGTGATCCCTAATTAGGCCCCTTTGCTCCGGAAGACCTGGCCTCTCATAAAGACTCTTTTATGTTACGTCAACGTAATTAAGACAATATATCTTATGCAACACCCGTTTATGGGAAAGCTCTACCGGAGAAGCAATTAGAGGCACGCCTGCTTTCAACACCATTAACGGAACCAGGGTCGTTAAAGATCTCGAGACATGTTATCGTTCAAAGAGAGAAACATGGATCGGGACGTTGTGGGTTCGAATCTCGCCTCCCAATATATTTTTCTTTTATCTCCAGTGCATGAAATAAGAATTAACCCGGCCGCCATGGCTACTCGAGACGGGGTAACCAAAATTTTTACCTGGACAAAGGCGTTCTGCAAAAGGTGATAACAAGATACAAGACAACGTTATTTACAAAAAACTGCTGAAAGCATTGTGGACCAGTTAATTTAGCTTGGGCCCTGTTGTAAACCTGAAATTTTACCTTCTCTCGTACACTGCATTTTAACTTTTTTCCAAACAACTGGAGAAAAACATGAATGATTTGCAACATTCTTTATATCATCTCATGGCAGAAATTGGTCCTTTGCAAGAAATACGATCTCAGCAATTTCACTTCTTTTAAACAACTAAAATTGTGCCTAAAAGGAGTGGATGTACTATACTAATAGCCCCAATCAATTTCAATTCCAACAGACCGGCCATGCGGATTCAATGTCTTGGACATTTCTATTAGTTGAATTCTTTATCTCGCGGACCAAGCTACTTACAGCCGTCTCCATTCTCCACATTATGAATTATATTGAGATGCCGACTGCCACCCAGTGACGAAGATTAATAACTTGACCAATAATCGTACCAAGAATCCACTCAAAATACAGTGAAACCTGTTTTCTGAGCCAATTCCACATTTTTAAACAATCTCAGTGCCTTTTTTCGTAATCCCTGCCCCAGAAAACAGATTTCCCAGCTCGAAGTAGGCATTTCTCAATTAAGAAGTGACCTCATAGAATTTTAAGGATAATGCGACCCTCTGTATTTTAAGACCACTTATTGGTGGAAGACGCAGGTGTAGCAACAGACATGAGCTTTGGGATCACCGCAGGCACGAGATCCACCCTGGCTTTAAAATTCACGGGGAAGGTCACGTGAAATCCAAAACAAGGGAAATCAGTGGCCCCACAAATGTACCCTGGTCCAACAAAAATTCAAAAAGAAAAGACCACAGATACCACAGAACCAGAACCATAAACCTCTGCAAAGCTATTGAAAGGACAGTCCCTTGCATAACCGTACCCAGATGCGCACATGCGTTTAAAGACCACCTGTTGTTTACGGCCATAAACAATGACCTGGAAGCGAACGCTGTTGACTGGTCGTAAACAACGGTTTTCATTGCACAGTAAAGTAGCCACGTTAAAACACACTGGAAGTGCAGACGGTAACAAAGTGCATTAAACAATTTACATAGGTAAGTGTATTAACTGTCTGTGTGCAGACACAGCACGGGCACGTGAGAATTGAGGCCCACACAATCCTATTTGTGGCCACCACTGCACTGCTTGAAAATAATCAACTTTTCAGTCACTGCGAAAAACAATGTATGAAGCTTTTAAACTAAAGATTAGGTCTCATTCTTTGTAAGTCTAATATACCACGTTTGTTTATGGTGTGTGGTGACAGAAATGTAAGGGTATACCTGTCACTTTGGACCACCATTTGGGATCCTTGTTTATGGTCGTAAACATGCGGTTTTTAAAAAATGTGTTTTGTTTAAAAGGGACATGTGGTTTTAGTTCTCTAATATCTGGCTACTAATGGCACATTTTTTATGACAAGGGGGCCGTAAGTGACAGGTCTCATCATGTTATTAAAATGTTGATTACTGTAAAATATCTCATGATAATTAAAATTTCTTCAATTGTATTGCCCTTGTCCAGGCATTGAAACAAATTATTTGTAAAAGCCTACCTCAACTTAAAGTTCATCCCTAATATAATTCTAATTTTCTTTGCTTTTGTTATCTTTTGATGTATGAATGTTTTTAAATTATATCCCTTTAAAATTTATTTGTTCAAACAGCAAAGTTGACCTTTACCCTTGAGTTCACTATGCATACAATAACAAACAACCCATTCGATTTGTTCGTTTGCGTGTATTTCAACGCTTATTTTCCAGATGCGACATTATTGTGGTGTTAGCAACGGACACTTTCGCTTTAAATAAACTAAACACATTTTAATTACTTGTCACATCCGAGACACCCACACATCTATTTGTGTGGACGTTTACTTAGTTTGTGAGGAGGACAGAGTGGCCCCTGGACGGGCCTATTAACCATTCAGAGTCCGCATAAAACGAACATTAACATTCAACAGGGCGCGGGCCTCAAACACAATACAATTACCCACCTTTACATAACACTCCTTACAGGTCCTTTACTCCACTTCACGAGTGCAACAAGCTGCTCTGAATCAAACTTATAAATCCTATGTCAAAATTGTTGTTTGTTTACATGTAAATATATGAACTATAATAAATTATTTGTAAACGTAAAGCCAATCTCTGTGTGTACAGTTTAGTACTTGAGGCAGCTTCCGAAAATTCCTTTAGGGAGGTGCACACTGTCAAAAACGCACACAAAATTATTTTTTCAATTAAGTTGCATGAACTATAGTAATAGACTTGCAAAGCCAATCTCTGAGTTTTCTACTTGAGGCAGCTTCCGAAAATTCCTTTAGAGAGAACGATACACACTTTAGAGAGAGAGAGATTCCACCTTCAGCTAATAATCCGTATTCACAAAGTGCACTAATCCCCAGCTCTCTCCACGATTATATCCTAATTAGGTCAACCTAATTAGATCACTGAATAGGTCGCACAACAATGCGTGGAACGCGGTTAAATATGCGGTGCCGTCCGAGTCAGTGAAGAGCCGCTTCACATACAATGGATCTTATCGTATCCGAGTCAATGTGATTTGGTACTGAAGCTCCTCATTATTAGCTAAGGATCATTATTTCTTCGGGGGCTCAGGGAAATTTGTTTTCCATTTGTTTTAGATTTGTCGTACCACATCCCTCTCTCTCGTTTAAGGGAGCGATGGGTTCCAAATTGCAAGGTAGGAACTACTATTGTAGGGCTTCGAATATTGCCCGTAGTAAATAAGCAAGCAATTTTCAGGTACAAAATCATTTACAAATTACATATGGGAAATACATCATTAAAGAAAACTTCCCCTTTAAAACTGGTTCGTCTCGTCATTTTGAGAAATATTTTAACACTGTAGTATTTCCCCTAATTGATCAGAAACAGTCATGTTTTCAAAAGACAGTCTTGCTCAAGAGATATGCATTTTCCCATTCTGTATAATCGATATCAACACAATCAATGAGCTGTCAAATTACAAATTTAAACAAAGTGTGTCATTTGTAAATTAGTCACAACAAACGAGATAGACTCATTGTTTAATGACCGATCAACTAAATGACATCATAAAACATTTTTCTGATCCATGACATGACAACATGACGTGAAACCAAGATGGCAGTTTTTTAACCCAGGATTACTAAGTCTTATCGATTTTCATTCGATAGACAAATCTTCAGCTTATTAAGAGCAAAATGTATTATAAGACTTAAACGTCGTAATTTCCGAAAACTGCCAAATCCCCCTAAAAATCTGGAGCATGCTTGTCCGAAAAGGGGAACTGCAGCTGCCAAAACGTTCCTTCTGCGCTTATGCCTGCAGACAGGAGGAAGGGAGTGAGGGAGCGCCACAAACAATCGATAAAACGTACATCTTCACAAACATCAATCTTGTCTCCCATACGAACTGTACAAAAGTCGCTCTAACACCTTTTACGTGTCCGGTCTCAGTGCCTTTTTAAATGTATTAAAAGAGGCCGTGGTAATTGATCGGTTGTTGGTGCCATTTAATGCAATCAAACACGGCAAGTTTCAAAATGAAATGGCTCTGACTGAATCATGTCTAACGGCAAGTGTACAACGTTCGCAAAAGTCTAAAGGAAGTTCCTTGGTGAAAGTTTACACTGGTGAAGAAAAGACATGACTCTGATGATTCTAACTTGCCATTGCCAGAAAAGTCGAATCTCTAACCTCCCAATCAAGGGTCTTTCTAGTAATGATTTTTCGCACATTTTGCGATAATCATAGTGTGAGATGACGATTATTGAGATGAAAATAAGGCCTTTTATTCAATTGTTTTGATTACTTTTCCCACCACGTTTTGAAGTATCCCAGTTGAAACATGTCACAGGTAACAAAAATATTGCTGCATTTGTTGCGAAACCGATTCATCACAAATAGATCTAAAAAACCTCAATTTTATTGATATTTTAATTTATTATTATGTGTATGGCTTTTATGGATCAAGTTCAATCTTTAGTTTTCATTTTTTCCAATTGCTGAACGCAGAAACTTCTATTGGCGCAATGTACTTCAAATGATTCAAACACAAGGGAGAATAAAAAGGCAAATTCACATTTCGCGACAAAATCTTGTCGACGAATTTTTTTTAACCCAATTTTGATAGTGAATCGTCCTTTTGTGAGACCAAACAAACAACGACATGCCTAGAAACCCTCAGACACTTACCAAGGTGCCGATATAAATCCCTACTCAAGCTCTCGTGGTGAGAAGCGAACTCTCCATAAACACACAGAACCCGCACATGGACCAGTCGTTCATTGCCCTGCGCCAGATGACGCCATCGGGAAACACAGTGGTGATAACGTCCGTGTGTCCTCGCTCTTTGTTGTGTATACACATATTACTGGAATGTCACAGACATTTAAACCACAATTTCGTGCATTACATCCTGTATTGATTACATTTCCCACCTCACTTTGCAATAAGAATTTTATTTAGGCCAGACTGTTTTTATTTGTTGGATTACGTTTCCCGCCGCTCTCAAAAATCAAGAAATAAAAAAAAAAATAATCAGAGCCAAAATAATACAAAATCATAACTTTCTGTCACTTCAACGAACATCGTTTGGAAAAATTATTTATCAATTTTGTGAATTTTAATCAAAATTACAAAAATGTACAGCAAAATCAATTTTTATTTTTATTTTTTCCCTGAAAAATTTCTTCCAATGATACGTAATCCAACAAATAAAAAAAGTCTGGCCTTACAAAATCAAACAACATTTAAAAATCCGAAAGGAGTAGCAAAATATTATTGCCCTGGACACTCAACGGCAGTCGATTAGTATTTAGTTTTTTCGTAATTCTTTCTTTCTTCTTCTTTTTTTGAGTACCAGTCGAAGGTACCATTCAAATTAAATGCATTCTTGAGACGACAGAAGTGAAACTATCTTTAGTCTGACCCAGTCCATGAGAAATGTGGTCAACAAACTGGAGAGGCGTAAGCTAGTGGCTGCTTTACCCATACCTGCTCGACGGACTACAGATAAAGCACAAATATGAATGTACAGATGCAACTATCATGCTTGTTAATAAAAGTCTGACTTCTACTAGTGGCAATACCTGCGAACCTCACTCACAACCAACTGATGCTTTTTTTATTTAATAGTTTGGATTACATTTCCCACGGCACTTTTAAAATCACAATTAAAAAAAAAACAGGTCCCGATGGACCTGAGCTCATTTGGCATTATCAAAATCCTTAAGACAATTTAGGTTGCAATATCACAAGGATACAAAGTGTCCAAGATCAAATTTCCAATGTGATCAATAAAAAAAATAGGTCCAGATGGACCTCAGCTCATTTGGCATTATCAAAATACTTAAGGCAATTTAGGTCACAATATCACAAGGATACAAAATGTCTAAGATCAA
>JBCAUI010547190.1:0-10539 GCA_038406195.1 Haplosyllis anthogorgicola
ATTGTCTGATTGTAGATTGTTCAGTTTTACTGAACTGCTCAGTTTTTAGTCCACATTGAAGTTAAGTGGAATAAATGTTGAAAAGTAAAAAACATTTGTTTCTCTCATTGTGAAAACCTCTAACCCCACCACGAGAAGAGCAAACCTCGACATGTATAAAACGCATATGAGTTGACAACTCACACAGGCTACACCACCAATAGATTATGCAAGCTCAAAATGTGGAATGATGCGAAGATATCTTACTCTGCAATGTTTATGACACTAAGCTTGAAGTTGATCTAAGTGGGTGTACAGCTGTATTTGGGGAAAGATAAAAATGAAAGGGTTAAAACATGTATTGGAATCCACTCCGATTCGTCAAGTTAAACGTCCTTGACCGACATGGGTTAAATTTTTATGAGTACACAGAGAAGTACAATAGCACCTGTCTTGAGCGACACCTGTCTTGAACGACATCCTGCCTTTTATGTAATTTTGCTGTACAATAAACCTTTAATATTCATGTTTATTTTACCTGTCATGAACGCCAACCTGCCCTTTACGGCAATTTAGTCCTTACAAATTACGGTATCGCTCAAGACTGGTTCCACTGTATCCTCAGGTTTGGTCTTGAGGATTAACTCAGAAAGGTTAAAATTAAATAATGCAATACAATAAAAGAAGACCTTCTGCTCACTTAAATTAAAAGTACTTTGGTTTAACAATAAACAATATATCCTAGTTCCATGACACAGTGATATGCCGTATTTATTCGAATTGAAGCACCATCTACGAATTATATTTTGTCACTTGCTATCAATATCTTGTTTTAAAACTTTTAAGTGACAGAAATTCTTGGAATGTATGATGTCCTTGATTCATTGCATGATTATTTTAAAAAAAAGGCACTCCCTCAAAATTTGGTCTTAGCACCGGGTGCTTCTATTCAAATAAATACGGTCGAAGGATAAAGTGTTCGCTTAGATGCCTCGGCACAGTAAGTAACACACATGATTTAGATTAGGCCAGACTTTTTTATTTGTTGGATTACATTTCCCGCCGAACCCAGAAATCATGAATTGAATCAGAACTCAAATAATCCGGGTTTTTTCTTTCTGTCGAATCATCGAACATCAGTTCGAAAAATTTTACACACACTTCGTAAATTTTTATCAAAAGTACAAAAATATATAGTAAAGTGATTTTTTATTGTCCCCCCCCCACCCCCTACCCGTCAAATAGCCCTCTCAAAAAATTCTTACATTGGTACGTAATCCAACAAATTTTAAAAGTCTGGCCTTAGATAAACGTTAGTATATTTTATTTACCTGTATAGGTTTTCTACTGCGCGGAGTATCGTCTAGTGCCAAGTCTGCGTAATGCAGGTTGTTGGGTTCATACGGTGAGGGCGGTGGATGACTATTCTGTAAATACGAAGAGAAAGCATGTTTTTACAGATCGTTTAGAAACTAAAAACCATTATAAAAATGTATAACATCAAACTTTATAAAACCTGGAGAATTTTATTGGCAACCACTCCTGACGTGGACCAAATCAGTCGAAATGTGCAGAATAAAATAGCCAGAAAATAAAAAATAAATTGAACACAACGTTCGGCACTCTCTCTCAATTATAATTATGAATCATTTTTCAACGGTTTACGGAATCCTCAATTTGTATCCCGACCACTTTTTTCAGTCACTCCACAATGTAGCTACACAAACCATGCACAGTCCATTGTGAGGCATGTAGAACGTAGTGTAAGTGTAGAATGCTGTACCGGATAATCTCGAAATATTTCCCTGGGCTTACAGATATGACCAACTCTTTTTGGCTAAATAAAATTAGCATTATATTTAACCCCAATGGCTTATAGCTGAGACAATGGGCCTGTAGATGAGACCAAGACATTTGTTTCTGGACTAACATATGCTTGATTATACCATTTTAAATTGAAGAACAGGACACATTTTAAGAATTTTTACGTTTTAAAAACTGTTAAAGAACTAGTGACAAAAAAATATTTAATGCTTTAGTTTTTTATTCTTTTGTCAAAATAATTTTTACCAAAAGGTCAGAAGTTGAAGTGCAATGATGGAATCAATATTTTTAGCCCATGCGCTAAATATTGAGTCAGTTTCTCATTATTTAGCCCATGGGTTTATAGTTGTGTAACGATATTAGGTTTAATAAACCAGAAACTGCGGGAAATCGTTGTCAATATCTGGGCAATCTGGCAGGAAAACGTAGTAAACTGTAAACCGGAAATGACGTCACGACGTCACATGACCTATGACATCATAATCCCCCTGTCCAATTGCATAAAACAGCTGCATCTGAGATGGAACCTTCAGAGGGACAGAGACTTCTGAAGAGTACACATGTATTAATTCACACAATTGACTTAGGTTCACAGGTAGTTATCATTTTAAAGTAATTTGGGGGGAATTCTACCTAATAATAATAAAGGGAAACTAATCAGAGTAATTGAAATCACTATTTATTCATAAAAAGCAGTAAAAAGCGTTAAAGTACAGGGAATGGCTGATAGCAATGTAAAACCATAAGATTCCAATTAAATCAACAGCCAGAACTGGGTAAATATTAAAACCATTCAATTATTACAGGGTGTTATTGTGACGATTGATTGCATTCTCAAGTTGTGGCATCAGTAGCAGAATAAATACGTTTCAAGACCATCGATAAAAGCTGTGTTGTTGTTAAATTCAATCACTCCGTTGCACACGCCTCACTGGCAAAGAACACACGCGACATACATGTTTAAATTTTCAAGTTCAAGTTTAAATTTTCAAGGTGCACCTTAATTAAGACCACTTGTGAATAATTTCTGAAGGGCGTTTTATTTATCTACACGAGCAGTTGTAGTTGCATCTTACTCTTAATTAACTCCTGTTGCCTAGGTTAGCGCGTTTGACTTAGTCACGCATCGCTGAGCATCTCACCACTGCGTCGGGAGTTTTAATACCAGCTGATGCATGTGAGGGGAGCCCAGCCAGCTATGCTGCATACACGCTTATACAGTGTACACTTCTATTGGTGGAAAAGGCAGGTGTTGCACCAGATGTGACCCTTGGGACCACTGCATGCAAGCAAGTAAGAGAGCAGGTGAGAGATCCACCCTGGATTTAAAACCCATGGGAGATGGTCACATTAAGTCCAAAACAGGGGTAATCAGTGGCCCCACAAAATGGACCCTGGTCGAACAAAAAACTTTTAAAAAAAATCTCCTGTTGCCTACTCAGGTATGCATACGATGAAAAAGTAAAGGTTATGGTTGTCTTTGTAGCTGATTTTAAGTGAAATGTGGCACAATTTGCTGAAAACAATGGTGGTAAAAATTCTTGTAAGTCAGCTGAAAATGAGGTGCGCCATAAAAAGGACATGCTTTGCAAGAGTCTATCATCCGAAAAGTACCCGGGTTTTGTGTCACAATTGTCCACCTCGGGTATTCCCTCCACTACCCGATCCCCGCTGGTGCCCGAGCTACATCCCTACACGCGAGCCCACTGTACAACTGACGACAAAGCAGCTTAAGCCGCGGACTTAACTTAATGAGATTTTCCACAAGGACCTCTCGGGGCTGACCAACTCAAAAGTGAGTGGAAATACACCGTTCTGAATCGTGGGTACATGTTTTGATCAAATGCATAAAAATACGTTTCACAGCCCCGTAACTCAACCTGGGTTGAATTACACGATTTTACATAGTTTTCGTGTTTCTAAAATGCCATTTTTGTGACACTGAATTGAACTTGGTGTCAGCAGAATCGAGCTAACAAAACGTAAATCCATCAAATAAAAAAGTCTGGCCTTACATGTGTCTCACCTGTGCTCTGGCTTGCGACTACTTTTCAAAACTAAGGGACATTTTGTTCCACACAGCTGTATTTTCATCACAATGAGGGTCAACACGATGAAAGATTCAAATCTAAATTAAAAACTGCCGTTTTGAATGCATACATATTCAAACTTAAATATAAAATTGTCAAAAAAGTCATGAATTTTCAAATGTGAAAATGTAAAATTGGGGTAACCATTTCTGCGGGACATTTCCAATTTTTTTATCGTGAAACTGCTGTAACAAAAACACAGCTTAAGCCACATATGTTTCAGTTTCACTGAAGAAGTTTCTCCATTCCTTTTGTACCTGGCAAAAATCGAATATTTCATTTGCTTTTGTTTGGTTCCCCCGAATGTTAAACCAAAATCTATCTAACTTTCAGCTTACTCCAGTTCTCAGTACAAAAACGAAACTTTCATAACACAAAACAATTCATCTACAGATAGACAGAACAAGTATTTTCCATTTCCTTTAATATTTGTCTATTCCACATCCAATTCACAATCGGCTTTAATGTTCTTCTATCTTTTCTCTTTGTTTTGCAACTTTGAAAAAGCAGTTGCAATTTAAACCTATCAACACTGTTGATTCAACACTTGGCTATAGAGTTTAGAACAGAACTCCGGTTTGCTAACTTTGTAAACTTTCAAACTGTGTGTAAACTTTCAAACTTTCCGGCTCTATGGACCAAAGGAGAGTTTTCTTTGGTCTATCGGAAGAAATTCAATCAGACTTAATGGGTGTGCTTGGATAGAACTTTGTGCCCCGTAAATGGCAAATTTTGCACTTGGAAAGACCCCGACAGAGTCCTCCTAATGGTGAATTAACTCCGCCAAGCGGTTTGCGGAGCAGTTGCATCTTGGCTAAAACCAGTGTAAATGTAATGACCTCAGCATTTATTTAATTCTTGTAGGCAAAAACATTAGAAAATCTTGCTCGGGCACGGACTACGCGGACTTCGTGAAAACGCTATTTCCAAATGCACCCAATGACATTTCATACAGGTTACAATATGTTCTTGTATAGGTCTGAAATTGTTAGTTGGTGGCGTATTTTAAAGTACACCTACTTTGTGTTCAAAGTTATACACAGGATATACAGGATTACATTGCACTTTCAGGATTTTCAAAGTGCGGCGATCGGATATAAATAAAATAAAAATTGAACTTGGTCCCAAAAGAGCCAAAATGTTTATAAATATCAATAAAATTTGTAATATTTCTCGATCGTCTCATGATGAAACTCGTTACAATGGAAAAATCTTGCTGTGCGCAACATGTTTCAACCTCAAATGAGTTTTCTTTTTGAAATCCCAATTTGAAAGTGTGGCGGGAAATGTAATCCAAAGAATTAAATAAAAAAATAGGTCCAGATGGACCTGAGCTCATCTGGCATTATCAAAATACTTAAGACAATTTAGATCACAATGTCACACAGATACAAAATGTCTGGGATCACATTTCCAATCTGATCAATTAGAAAAGCAAATATGGCTACCAAACTAGAAATATAAAGGGCATCAATATCATTTTTACAGGAAATAAAGAGGGTATGGAGAGGCATGTGACTGCAAAATATAAAGTCTGTATCTTTAATTGTGTGTCCAGGAATAAGGTTCAAAGAAAAATACAAATATGGTTGCCAATTTGAGAATAAAGGTCTCAGCAACATAATATTTGCTAGGCTTTGAGATGGGACATAGGTGCATGTGTGTATAAAATATGAAGTCTCTATGATCAATAGTGTGCTCAGGGTGACTGTGCACAGACGACAACAATGACAACGACAATGACGACGACGGACGACGGACACTTCATGATTCTATAGGCTCTTTGGCAATTATGCCAAATGAGCCAAAAAGCCTTTCAATCAACTTTACACTCTGGGCGAGTATCTGATGAAAGTTACTCACCCTGACCAAATTCAACCCGCCAAAAAGGTTCCATAGGTAGCTAAACCAAATGTATGTGAAGTGACACACAACTAATTTATTGAACTACTTGTTACAAGAGATGTGTACACAACTGCTGCATCTGGAAGACTGAGAGTGAATGCTGGTAGTGTCGGCTAATGAGTACAGACCTAATTAATATGCAGTTGTGTGTATGAGAAGCTCGCAGCATGCATAAACGTGGATGTGCGTGCGCGCCTTTTGTAGAGTTCCTTACGTTTCACTGGATTCTACCGTTAAAGTGAATGAGGCAAATTGGACGTAATTCTGAGATTAATAAGAAACGCATATTGCAGCAATAATAATAATTGTCTACTTGTCCATCTGTAAGGATCTCAAATTTACTAGCCACGGGCGAGCGGACGAGTTTTAACGCGATCCCTGATATTCGGTGCATCACGGTGCATCGGTCAGATTTTAAAACTCACAGTTCCGAACCCTAGTGACTTGGATGTATGTGAACAAAGACCTGAAATGGCGGAGGAAGGAACCGAATTAGGTGTCACTTGAGTAAATTGGATCGTAACTAACCGCAATTATTAACGGTTATTGACCTTTACATAGTAGTAGTGCAACGCTAAAGGCCGGAGATGCGATTGTGTTTAACTTATATCAGTAATATCATCTTGTGATATAGAAGGGTTACGTCGGTGGTTATATGCAAGAATTTAATATTTTTTATATCTCTGCTGTGAGTAGTATTGGTATTGGGGCGAGTATTGGTCGCATTTATGGCGCATGCCCTAATTAAGGCGCACCCCCTTTTTAGCTGATTTGCATACATTTTCGCAGTCAGCGGTTCCAATCTTTAACAATTGTGACTCACAATGTTTGCTTTAAACATGTTCCGAAAGTCATTTTAGCACATGCTTATTGTTTGTTCTCATTATATTGATGCCTGTACCACCCTCTGATTCCCTTAAAAGATTAACTTCCACACATCCTTAGCCCTCTTTCCCATTCAAAAAATGCCCAACACTGACATGTAACATATTCCGTAAACTACTCCAGAGTCGTTTGTAAATAAGGTGCACCCCTAAAATTAGCTCTTGGCGCAGTGCGCCTTAAATACGACCAATACGGTATATAATCTGTAAATCGCATGCTATCATTGATTGCAAACGATTAGATCTCAGCTTAAGTTATAGAACGCTTACTTTTTCTTACCCCAGTTTTCAATATTTAACTTTCAACTTTAACACCACAGCCATTAGATTCCTTTGATGGGCACACAGATAAGATGTTGTCAGCGTCCACAGTTATAAATCTCTGAACTAGAACATGTTGGGCCCATCATAGCAACGAGTTTTCATAATCCTTAACGCGCGTGCAGTTACAGTCCAACGCCACTTCTTTAGCGTTGGGCTCATAGGCTCAACATTACAGAGTTAAGGTTGGTGCGTTAAGGTTTAAACTAGAACATTAAATCACTGAAAAATTACGAGGCAAAATTTTATTATTTTCCGAGCCATTACAATACTAGCCTTCAATCAAATTGTTCAAATTTACGGATATTATGTTGTTCTTCCTTAAGTAATAGCAGTGAATTTATACTGTCCTGAAATTTTTGAAACGGTTAGAACAAAGGAAAGAATGAAAAAAATTCACGCTGTGCTTTTGATACGCAATTTTTCGAAAATGATAAGAATATCACCCTGTGAACACTCTTTTTGCCAAATGTTATGTTTCATAACCCGTAACTCGCGTGCACTTACGGCTAACGCCACTTCTTTAGCGTTGGGCTCATAGGCTTAACATTACAGCGTTAGGATCAGTGCGTTAAGGACGGTGCCCTAAGGTTTATGAAAACGAACTGTAATAAATCGCGACCGTAAGTGCCGCACCTGACACTAAAACACATGTCGTTTAAATTCACCTAAGTCCCATTTACACAGTAGGAAAATCGGCAACAGGCACTTATCCTGAAGAGAAACGGGAAATTACGGCTTTTAGTTGTTACAGCTCAGATGGATGAGTCTGTTGCCTTGTAAATTAATAAGCGGATTACCGCGCATCAAACCTCTCGGGGTGGTGAATACACCGACTTTTAGGCCAGACTGTTTTTATTTGTTGGGTTACGTTTCCCGCCGCTCCTAGAAATCATGACTTGTAAAAAAATTGAATCAGGGCTCAAATTACCAAAAATAGTAATTTTCTGTCACTTCATTGGACAACATTCGGAAATATTAAATGTTGATTTCTAGAATTTTATTCAAAAATACAAAAATATCTAGTAAGTGTCTTCTTTTTTCAATCGTCACACTCAAAAATTTCCTCCAATGGACCATCAATACGTAATCCAACAAATAAAACAAAGTCTGGCCTAAAAACGACGTCTGGGTTACCTGCTCTGCTTTGACTTAGGCCTCTTGTTTTTAATAATTTGAATTGCACTTTCACAGTGCGACGATCGAAAATCAAAATGTTAAAAATAAAAATACGATCATGCAATCTAATGTAATCTATTGTTGCACAATTTTTTCTTTAATTGAGAGCAATGTTGTAAATGTGTTGTCATTTGTACGCAAATGTACATATTTAAAATTTTTGCAGAAAAAAAAGTATCCTAGCGTGAAGGCCATAGTACTCTAATTATTTGTCCAAATTCATCAGACATTTTCCACAGCGGAAAAGAATGTGTAAGCGAGTAAAGCAAACATAGGCTACACCTCTACAAAGCTCGAATTAGTGACTCTCCTGTTTCAGGCTATGAAGGATTTTCCCCAGGTGAAATACAGGAAAATGGAAACTTTTCTTTTAGGTTTTCAAAAGTGCGAATAAAATCAGGACCACCTTGATTTGCTTGGGCCAACCCGTTTCAAAACCTAGGTTAGGGATTCGCGCCCCACATCAATTGCAAGTTCTTAAAAGTTCCATCTTGTTCTGAACAGGTATAGAGATATTGTCTGCCTCTACACACTATATGTGTTGTATTTACCCACTCAGACACATCAAAGGCGACAGACTGTTTGCTAAATAGTCTGACAACTCCTATTGTATCCTCTCGCAATATTGATACATCTAAGTATCAGCCCTTTGTTCCAACATTCTACTGTCTGTATAGATGTTGCGACTAGTCGGAACAGTCGATTAGTCGAATTGGAAACACTTAGTCGACAAATTATACTGGTTGTCGACTGGTTGTTATACATTAATTTTAAAAATTTGTTTAATTTTAAAAATTTGTTGGACAAGGGTCCATTTGTGGAGCCACTGATTACTCCTGTTTTGCACTTTGTGTGACCGTCCCCATGGGTTTTAAATCCTGGGTGGATCTCTCACCTGCACTCTTACTTGCGTGAGGTGATCCCATGGGTCACATCCAGTGTTACATCTGGTTCAGGGGTGTACACTATGCATGTGCATACGGCATAGATTCAATTTAATACACGCCAGAATGTCCTTAAGGATTTTTCCTATCATAATGTAAGCTTTGAGTAAGATAAAAGAACGAAAATGATGCAGTGATATGACGTAACTTACACAATGTCATCTTTAGATAATTGACCCGCTAGGGGCAGAGGCTCTCTGTATTCATGAGATGATTTTGCTTCTTTCCTGACAGCCATTACAGTTTTCTGGGACTATCCCCATCCCCCGGCATGAGGCTCTGTGCACCGACAGGTTATCTAGTTATTGATAGATTCGACTAGTCGACAATTGAATTGTGTTAGTCGCGACAACTCTACTTTTCTCGTTGCTTTCCCGTTCCATCAACTTTCCACTTGCACGAAATAAAATCATTGATCCTCATGCCTAATGGCAATGAGGGTCTATGTATTGGAGGAAATGTAGGTTTGTGTTCTGGGCAGCCATTGCAAAAAGTTGACCAGGACCCCCACACCCCCCCTAGCCCGGACTGGGGAAAATGCATTTCTGGGCATTTCAGACAATTCTGTGAAAAAGGTGACCAGGACCCCTCCCCCCCCCTGGACTGGGGAAATGCATTTCTGGCCATTTCAGGCAATTTGGTGACCAGTCAGACTCTAAATACGGCATGAGGGTCAGTGCTCCGTCATGTCCCTTTTCTCGTTTTAAAAATTGTGTAAAAATTCTGCGTAAACACTAGAGGTGCTCCTCGTGGTATCTAAAACATCATAATAAGGAAAAACTTGAAAGTAGAGTGTGCACCCATGTGATGCAAGTTACAATTATTAACATGTTGAGAATATTACCAATATTAGCATTAACAACACTTTTTGTGTATGGTACAGTAAAACCTGTTTTGAGGGACCACTCCATAGATATCGGCTGGTACTATTGGTATGGCCCACATGTGAGTGAGACCGTCTTGATGTCTATGGGCCACCCTTGCTCGTAATGTTAGCTGGTCGTAAATGAAAGATGGCCTCACAAAACAGTGATGATTTTAATGATATATCTATATGAACATTTAAGAAAAAACTACATATTGGCCATAAATGTAAGGTGGTTGCACAAAACAGTGGCTTATTAAAGCAGGTCCCACTGTATTTTCATTTTGTGTGACGTTCGGAAATACATGTCCCCGGATATATCGATATTTTTGGTGTGGTGAAAACATATCTATATAAGCGGGATATCGATATAAACGGAATCGATATAAGTGGGGAAAATATCGATATATGTATTTTTTTCAAATTTTACTTTTTGATGGAATATGATTGAGGGTCATCTCTAGTGTCTATGCCTATACTGACATCAAATCTGGGGCAAAGTGAAATGGTTTTAATTTTATTTTAAGTCACAAAAGTTGCCCAAAAGC
>JBCAUI010547201.1:0-10539 GCA_038406195.1 Haplosyllis anthogorgicola
TCTTTTGTTCTACATGTTTAAAAATTAATAGGAATTTCATGATTTGCATGATCAATGGATATGAAATTAAAATAAGACCGCGGGCTTACGTGTGGGTTGTTTGTTTCCCCAGTGATAAGACCATGGTCTATCTTGCGGTGAACCCAGTATGTGTTCAGGCACAAAGACTACCTCATCATGTGCATTTTCTGTGTTTAAAACTGCAGAGTATACTCTTTTTTACCAGAAAATTTGCCAAATTTACACTACATAACATCTTTTAAAAAAACGCTAAGATTGAAAGACCATGGTGAGAAATATGAAAGTGGGTGATGTGAAAGAGATGAGCTACGAGTACAAGAATCATACTCTTGAAAGAGGAAACGAAAAACCTAGTGATTGTTCATTCCAGTTTACTAAAACGCCTCAATACAAATATTTTCAACCGTGAAAATCTTCGGCATATATTTCAACAAGGAATACCTGATCAAAGACGAGGATGGAAAGATAATTGAAAAACCGTCTATTGACAGGCGTATAACACCTTCGTTTGTGTATTCTTCATTTATTCTTCTTTTGATACGGTTAAATTTTATGCGACAATTAATATCATTAGCTGATAGCGGAAATTTCGGATCCGAAACCATCTTCGCCATATCTAATATGGCTGCCTGGATTGCATTGTGCGCAGTGAATGCAACATCATGCTGATTGGCATGCTATCGTTTTAACAACATGCCTCAGTTTTTTATTGAATGGTCACGGCTTCATGGGCAGTCTTCTGAAATACCATTGTACACGAGGTATCTATAAATGTAATATATTTCGTTTTGAGCCGAATGCCCGATAGAGGGCATTTCGGCTCTCTGTGTCGATGAGAAGGATCTGTGGTTTTCTCCTCCTGTTATGTAATAGTAAGCTAAGCTTTTAGTGGGTCACTTTGGTTTAAGTCACCAAGTAGGGAAGTTCGTCCTTCAACAGTTTTTGGCAGAAAATTCTTGGTGAAAAAATATAGCATGAGGCTTTGTGCACCGACAGGACATCTCTCTCGTTACATAGTTTGTGCAACGTACTAACAACCCCAACCATATCCGTCCAGCCAAATAATGCCCCGGGTATAATTTATTTCAAAGTTAAGCTTATACAGATGATATAAAATCTGCAATTTAGGACCCTAAAATCGCCTATATTGGTTTAATTCGGAGAATGACCAGCCCTAGCTTGGTTGTATTTGCTTCAAGATCACATGTACCTGCAAAATATATGTTCCCTGTCCTTTCCCTTTGCCACTGACACCCCCTATCTTAGATTGCGGACATGCAAGGTTGCCTTGTGCATGGTTGCCTCATAAATTCGTTTCAGTTTATGAAATATTTAGCATGTTTGTGATTTCTTGCAGATTCTTGCACCGGATCGTCATTTTCTTTACGATAGCCGTTTGGTTGACTGTTACGACCAGTTTGGGCTTCCTGACATACACCACTTTTGGAACTAGTAATTTTGACATCATGCTTTGGCCTTTCACTGGTCTAGAATCCTCTGCGTCTGTGATCAGGTATTACTAGTCTGTGTAGTTTTAACAAATAGACTACATCCTCCAGAGCAAGATTTTGTATCAAGGTCATCTGTTCTCTCACCTGGCGTGATATTTATGATCAGTAAATGAAGTTACAGTTAAATATATGTCAAGATTATTGGACTGTCAAAATTGCTTGTATGTAACATTTTATTTTTTAATGTATGTTGCACTTAAATTTATTCCATTTGGTAAGCAATCTTTTCTGACATGCCACAGAAATACCGTTTAAAGGGTCCGCATTGATACTTGTGTTTGTTGTCTATCGAATGAAATTCGATAAGACTATGTGGTCTTCAGCCTAAAAAAACAAAGAATCCAGTCATCCCATCTCTAGGTGGGTCAGGGTGGGTAGGTGTGGGGTGGGGGTGAGGTGGGGTGGGGTGGGGTGGGGTTGGGATGAGGTGGGGTGGGGTTGGGGTGAGGTGGGGTGGGCTGGGGTTGGGGTGAGGTGAGGTTGGTTGGGGTAAGATGGGGTGGGATGGAGGTGAGGTGGGGTGGGCTGGGGTGTGGGTGAGGTGGGGTGGGGTGAGTTGTGCTAATATATAAATAAGAGATGTTACTCCTACCTCAGTCAAATGTCTTTTTCCCATTTTGACAATTTTTAATGTTGTTTGATGACTTGTAATTGTTATATTTTGTTAGTAGGTGATGCAAAAGATGTGCACAAATTTTATTTGAAGGGAATTGATGTGCTAGAAGTGAAATCGTTGGATTTTAGGGTTAGTAGGTGATGGAAATGGTGTACATCAAACTTTATAGCATTACCTCTCCTTTCAATACCATTCAACTGCCCACCTTTCAAGACCATTCTTGGACCCTCATTTCAACACCATTACAATCGATAGCATTTCACTGCCTGCTTTCAAGACCATTTAACTCCTTTCCTTTCAAGACCATTTTATGAAACTCATTTCAACACCATGACAGTTGATAGCATTTCACTGCCTGCTTTCAAGACCATTTACGTCCTTTCCTTTCAAGACCATTCTAGGACCTCTCCTTTCAAGACCATTCTAAGAACCTCTCCTTTCAAGATCATCACACTTGGTAGCATTTCACTGCTTTCAAGACCATTCAAAACCCCTCCTTTCAAGACCATTCTAGGACCACTCCTTTAAAGACCATCATACCTGACACCATTTCACTCCTTTCAAGACCATTCAATGGCCCTCCTTTCGAGACAATCTTTTTAGAATTTTGCAGGATTGCAGCCGGGATTGTGTTTGGGTTGGAGTTTGGGGTGTAAATGTTGGGTGGGTGTGACTGGGAGGTGGATAAATGGGTGGGAGTGACTCTAGGAGTAAGTGGGTTTTGATTTGGTACAAGTGGTAAGTGCTGGAGTGGAATGGGGCCATTTTACGATTTTGCAGGATGGCAGCTGGGATTGTGGTTGGGTTGGAAATGGGGTGTAAATGTTTTATGGGTGTGACTGGGAGGTGGATACATGGGTGGGGGTGACTCTAGGAATAATGGACATTTTAGTTTGATAGTGTCTAATACATATTTGTAATTCATTCAATATTGATGCCGAAAATGGCACAAAATGCTCAAAATGGCACTTAAACTCAACATAGGAAGATGATTTTATATTTTCAGAATTGGGAGATCATAAACTTTCTAATAAACTTTCTAATGGTGTGCCTTTTGTCACCATTTGAGCAATCACTTGACATGGCCCCATGGGGGGTGCACCCGATACAGGAAAGGAGGACTCCCAAAAGTGACTCCAAATTATCTTGATTTTTTCATTTTTCTCAATGTATATGCATGTTATATATAAAAAGAGTTGGGATTGAATAACAATGGAAGGTAAAGAAGTGATTTTCATTTAAAAATAACAGTCTATGTTAAAAGGGGGACACCCCCTAGGTAGGGGTACCACCCAAATGCTGTAATTGTCAAAGTAAATGTCAAGATAATTGAAATTTGACTACATATTATTGCTCAGCAGATTTTTCTGGTCATTTTGATGGGTCATATGTATATTTTGATGCAAAATTAAACAAATTAGAAAAAGAAACTAAAAATTCTTTTGTTTGTGGAAGTATGTTGCTTAGCAACAAAATGCCTGCCAGGTTAGTTCGGGAAAGAGAGAAAAAAAATGTATTCATTCGACAGACAGGCGATTGAACAATTGCTATCTAGTTTATCATTTTGAAGCTCCCAAATCTCAGCATCTAGGTGTTTTGACAGAAAAGTAAGCACAACTGTATTGTGAACAGGCCTAGATCAAGTTAAGCTAATTTTTTTATTTCAAAATTCCTTCTGTATCACAGGAAACTGGCATGAAAATGGCTAATGTAAACAAAATGGAAAAATAAAATATAGTTTAACTGGATCTAGGACTATTTATGATCCAATTAAACCATAATTTATTTCAAAAAACCTTTTGGATGATTAGGGCATTCCAAAGTGATAAAATATGGCCAAGACTTTACCACTGGTGTCAATGGAGAGAATTAGCAGATGAATCTCAAATATATATAGCAAATCAATCAAGGATCCATCAAAATAGCATTCTGATCACAGTCGATCCCACGGCCTGTTGATGCTGTAGTTTCCATAATACATTTAAGGAAAACAAAAACAATTGAAATAATACTTAAATAAGAAGTGTACAACACGAGTCTTGAAGCAGTTCCAAGATTTAAGTACACAGCACAATTTCTCCCGAATTAGAATTTTATAATAAAAAATGTTAAATTTATATAATTATTATCTATGTTGTGTAATGCATGTGATCTCTACTTTTAGTTGGTTGTACAAAGTGAACATATTACAGATAAATTTCTGTTTACTTTCTGTGTTCTCCCATTTTACTCTCTCCTGCCTTTTCTTTTATTCTACTTTCATTTGCATTCTTTTCTTCAGTTAAACAATTTTTCATTGTATTTCTCTTTAGTTGTCAAGAATTCCTCAACTACAGAACTTTCAGTAATTACTACGGCTTTCTCAATGTAAAAGTATGCTTTAGCAACAGCAGTTAATTTGATGAGTGCTGACAAGAAATAGACTGAGACCTTTACTGCTGATGACACAAGGTAAAAGAGACATCGGAGACTGTCCTTAAGTGACTAAAGCATTTGAGACTTCACTATTAGGATCCATTATCCTGGATTCGATAATGGTTCGCAATTATGTAGTTACATACAAAAGATGTCTTATTTTGGTCTCTAACGTTCAATCTTAGCATCTAAGAATATGTTTTTAATCGGAAAGTTGTCAAAATGACTAGTTCAAAAAGATGCCAAGATAATAAACATTCTTTACATTACTGCAGATTTCTTATGCTTTCCCCTCTCATTGACTTCTGCCTTATCGAGGGAGGAAAGATGATTCAATAGTACGACATGCATTTTCATTCTCCCTTATTTGAATAACAAATTTCGAGCTGAACTGACTGTGAAATCTTTCGGAGTAAAGGTGGAGACAATATCTATGACGTATGAATAAGGCTGAACTTCTTTTTCTGTTCGCTTTTGTGATTAATCCTGTTGATTACTACATTTTCTTCCTTCTCACTCCACCTATGAGTTCAAGTCAAACAAATTCTATCAAATTGAGTCCACCTCACACACGTACACACTGCCTCTGGTTAAATGCCTCAGTAAAGTCAATTTTAAGCGTTATTAGTCGTACAGTTTCTTTAGATAAATAAGGTTATTCTAATTGGGAACAATAGAACCTAACGTGAATAATAGCACATGGTGAATTTCTGTTGTATCCGAATTGAATTGCGCTGTTGTAAGCTTTCAAATTTCGAACCCAGTCAAATATAAATAATGAAGGTTCTTCTTATTTCATACTCTGAAGAATTAGATGGGTTAAACTTAGTAAGGTTATTGTGTCCAATGTATGTCGACTGAACCACAGTACACGGAATTCGTATCAGAAGTTTAACAATAACGCATCAAAAGCACAGCGTGGAATTCTTTGTTCTCTTCGTTTCCAAAATGATACGATTTCTGCGTACTGTTTTCAGTAAACTACCAATATTACATCGTTTTAATGTCCTGAATTTCTATGTCATTACTGAAATTAGTCAAGTTCAATCCTATCTAATTAGACAAATTAGATAGTAAGACGTAGTGCGAATTTGGAAAAAACTCTAATGCCTTAATATTACGTCCATCACATCGTCACAAGATTTTTTTCAGAAAACTCATTGGATATTCATCTGGTGGGCCATAAATCAAATGTATATTTTGTATTGTTGTAGAGGCTAGTTTTATAACTTTCTAATGAATGTACAATTTTGTGAATGTAAATTCAGATTACGTGAGACATAAACAAGTTAACTAGATTTACGCTGATAGCGTAATGTTCTTGTTTTTAACCATGCTGCAGGTCCTGTTTGTGTGAGTAACACATTAACTGCATGTATGTGAGATACGTACACCGTTTGCATTCAATACACCAAACACCAAATAAGGAAAAGAAGAGATTAGAATCTAACAGACGACACTTGAGAGAGGAATAAGACTGATGGCTGCATGCCCTTTGATGCTGCTTGGAATTTATCTCTTGAACATAGCCAATTTAATTTGCACTGACGGACGAATTCAAAATATATTGAAATAATCAGATCACAAATTGGATTAATCATGCATATCAAGTACATTAGCGCAGCGTATTTATTAAGACAGTAACACAGTCAAACTGTGTATTAGGTTTGTCACATTAAAGATTGGGAAAGTATGGTCACATTTCTTTGTATGCTAGTTCATTATGTTTTCCATAATTCCCATAATTGAATCAAGCCTTTCACTGAAGAGAAGTACAGCACAACAAAATATAGTGAACAGTTGTTAATTTTGTCACGTTTATATCCGGAAACGTCTGTGTTGTTTGTTGTATTTGAGTTTACAGAGTAAGTTTAGATATTCATTGAATATACATATATACCAAGTATGTACTGTTTTTCTCCCTGAATATCATCTGGTAGCACCCGAGGGAGGGGTGTCACAAATATTTACCGAAGGGGACTGCAGGTCACCATGGGGAAATATTTCTGACACCCCTCCCGAGGGTGCTACCAGATGATATTCAAGGAGAGGAAATAGTACATATTTTTTATATTATTTTTCTATTTTAAATCTAAACTTTCATCAGACATATTAAAATATACATGCCAATACCAGGAAATATCATGTTACGTTTTACTAGTAAAATATCAGGTGGTATTTTACTAGTAGAATATAACATGATATTTTACTAGTAAAATATCAAGTGATATTCCCGGATTTTCCCGTAAATATCATCTGATATTCCTGGACCATGTGATCCATCTGAACCAATGAAAATGTCAGAAAAGATAGTGAAAGATACAGTAGGTATCGTGTGAAGCGTAAACCTTGTTTTGCATGAAAATCTTTACGTTAGAGGCCGATTTACGTCTTACACAGATAAACCTGAATACAAAGTGTCAATCACCTGGCAGGAATTTGGTTCCGGATGACACAGATTTACGTTTCATAGTCCTACGTTTCACACGATGTTTACTGTAATATAATACGATATCCCACTTAAGTTTGATTGAAATTTTCGCGGCAAATATATATCGAATTATCCTGGCACGACTGTATTATACCAAAACAACATTAATCAGCTGGAATGAACCGAAATTAATTACCCTGCTGAACAAACTATTTCCAATTTGACATTTTTCGTATTTACAATCAATACACCTGCAACAAAAGGCTGCATACCCACCTCCCGTTATTTACAATTTGTGCAATAATTTAAATTATCCACATTTACAACAGATGTTTCTCTTTTGAAGAGTAACCAATTGGCGTACGTTGTACTTTTATTTCCCAATAAGATTTACACCTAGCCTTTGATGTTCACATTGATTCATCACGCATCAAACTAAGTCTTCACTAGCGCGTAGAAAACACTTCCATTTATGGGATTAAGAAACATGCAACTCACAATCGCGAAGGAACTGTGTTCGTTAACACTGAATTTAATAAAAACATGTAACTGACTTTTTTGTTTTGTTTTGTTTTGATCCCGATTTCAAAGCGCCGCGATAATGTCATTCAAACAATAAAATAAATATAGTCTTAAGATTAATAATAATTTGTGGGGATTTTAATTTTTCTTAAAAGGCAACTAAACCAAACCTGCACGTGAAATAGTGTGAACAGTTGTACCAGCTTTCCGCGCAAGTTAGACCATCTTGTGAATAAGACCATGGTCTTATCACTGGGGAAACAACCCACAAAATAAGCCAATGATGGTCTTATAGGTTTTACTTTCATATCCATTGATCATGCTTAAAAAATTCAACAGACAAGGCTGTTCTAAACCTAACCAGTAACCACAAAAAGATAATTAATTTCCCTTCTTTGAAATAATAAATGACTGCTCACACTTAAACTTTCATGTTTTCATGTGTGCAAACTTTGTACACTTACAAAAATCTGGAATGCTCACAAATATCTAGGTCTAAGTTTTCCATGAAAAAATTAATGCTTTCACCAAATATAAGACCATGGTCTTATAAATTTGATCATTACGATTTGTTCACTTTTTCGCTAATACAATTAATCTTTGTATCCATGATTCAACCATTTGAATACGACGAACTAAATTTATCGCTCTTGTCAGACGAATTCAATCGAGGATTGTATTCACATTATCTATATACCAGTAATTTGTCATCGTCATTTCGACCTATTTTCACAATGAATCAAAATGACGAAAATGCGTCGTCTTACGTCACTTTGCTTAAAATAGATTTTGATTAAAAATAAATGCGTTTCGACAAAATGACAAATCAATTACACAACTATTGCATCAAGTTCCAATTTTACTGATTCAAGAAGTCAATTTTAATCACACTTATAATTTACTCAACTGAAGGCTGTGCTCCATATCGGCAAACTTGATTACTGGGTACCTTGGTAACCATTTTGACCTGAAGTTTGCAACTAAAGAAAATCATTAAAAATTGCCATAAGAGAAAGATTACTCACTCACTTTCTTATAACAATATTTTTCGCTTTAGTCCTAAAATCGATAGTGACTGTAATCATATAATCCTTGCGATGGGATAATAGGTTTTTATTTACACAGACAAAAGGATACGTTAGATTTCATTTGGCCTAATATGGATAAACGATTGAACTGAGCGATGCACTGTTCATTACAAACCCCTCTTCATACGACAAGCCCCTAGGTTCACTGCGTTTCATGCAATCACAAACTAACGGTCACAACATTGTGAAGTTAATAACAATAGCAAATACCACCTGCAGAAGAAATATTATTATCAAACTCTTGAAGGGTAAGTTTACATGTTACCTTTATGAGTAAACGTACACAAATAAACCATAAGGTACATCAGAAAATAAGGAAAAATGTTGGGGGTGGGTAGCAAAACAAGTTCCTTAGTATTGTCTGAAAGTTCAGGCATTCGGACAGTGCAGACTTATTACTCAGATCGTGGAAACTGTTGGCCGCACGCATACGACATGTGCACGGCAACAAAGACTCAAACTCTTCGATATTTGTACAGCAATGGCAACAAATTGAAACAGTTACAGAAAATGACAAGCCATGACACGTGTCAATAGTTAAGCCTACAAACGCTTTGATTATTTATCTTTAAGTGCATTTTGTGTTTATTTTTGTTCGATGTTAGGACGTTTAGTTGTGGGAGACTAATCTCGAAATTATTTGATTGACTAAAAGTATGCTCTATTAACTGCTGATTAAATTAATGCTTTTCCAAGCATAAACTTTCACTTGGTCTTCTTTGACAATTAATGGGTCTTTCTTTATTTCTTTGACATTTAATTGTTTTATAAACTTCTTTGAATCTGACAATTTCAAGAAGGCAGTAACTGAATTTCTTTGGGAAGAAAAGAAGACAAAAATAAGTTACAACAGGTTGATTAAGAATTATTCACAGAGTGGTCTAAAGTTAGTAGACCTAGAGGTCAAATTAGCTTATCAATTTTTACCTATTAAATCGGATTTAATTTGGTCCTGTAACGTCACTTGTAAGGACTTGGAAATAAGGTACAAAAAGCACTCCTAATTTTTGGTCAAAGGTTAATGCTCACATACCTCAAAACGGTAATGACATTATGGAACAAGTTATCTGGTTTAATAGTAATATCAAAATTAACAACACGACAGTCTTTTGGCCTAGGTTGCTCGTAAGAGGTATTCACTTATTTTCTCACTTACTTAATGATCAAGAAGATAACTTCTTGAATTATCAAGAATTTATAAATCGATTTGGTCACATAATAGATTTTATTAATTATGAAGCATTGATACGAGCTTTACCTAGGAACTTGATCTTTATGTTATCGTACTATAATGCGCCGTCTGCCAAAACAGGGATGTCGATCATTTTAGATAAAACGAAACCCACAAGAAATATATTGGTACGTGATCAGTAAAATAAAAGTTGATTCTCAAGCAGCTAGATTAATCTGGCAACAAGATCTACAAATTTCCATACCGCATAAGAGTTGGGAGGAATTGTATTCCAAAATTATTTTTATTACCCTTTCCACAAAGTTAAGATTTTTACAGTATCTCATAATGTACAAGTATTTAACTACTAACATCTTAAGAGCTAAATGGGATGTTAATGTCTCACCGAAATGTTCTTTTTGTCATTGTGTAAACGAAACAGTAATTCATTTATTGTATGACTGTCCATTAATCCGGAATTTGTGGAAAAAATTAGAGAATTGGACTTATACTGAAGCAGGTATACGTGTAAAGTTCCCTAAGAACATGGTTTTATTAAATACTCATAAAGGTAGATGCAGTAAAGCAATAAACACCATTATATTAATTATGAAACATTATATTTGTTCCACTAAATGTTTAGGTAACACATTGCTGTTTAACAGTCTAGTTGAACATATCGTACATTACACTCGTTCCCGCTTATATCGATATTTTTGGCGCGGAAAAAAATATCGATATAAGCGGGATATCGATATAAGCGG
>JBCAUI010547212.1:0-10539 GCA_038406195.1 Haplosyllis anthogorgicola
AAATGGCATATCTAAGGAAATCGTCACTTTAAGCTGACTTTGAGACCTAATTGTGCAAAAATAATTACTTTGAATGGATATGTTAGTAAATTGTCACTTTAAATCCACTTTTACAGCTAAACTTAAAACAAAATTTTTTGATTGCTCTTTACTTTTATCATTTTTAATGGGTTTTGGTTGTGGGGGGTTTGCGTTTGGGGGCAATGCAATGGCTTTGCAACCTGCTGGATTGTCTAGTATAATATTGTACTCAGGACTACTAAATAAAGAACAATTAATTCATGTAAAAAGCTTAAAGTCAAGCTATAAAAACAACTTTAAAATGTGAAATATGATAGTGAATAATAACTGCCAAAATTTACTAACAGAATTCAAAAATTAAACAAAAAAGTCGCCAGAAATAAAGGAGAATGCATATTTGTTAATGAAAAGCCCTAGAGCTTCTGGGGTCTTAAGGCAGGCCCCAGACCCCATGCCATAACTCGCTCACTGTGCTTGCACGACTTCACTTTGCTCTGTTGGCAAATATCGGCACTTGTCAAGTTTGCCCCCCCCCCCGACCAAATCCTGGATCCGCCCCTGATCTCACACCCAAGTTGGGTGAGTTTCCCCGAATCAGGTCCTGGCTGGAAGGTTAAAAGTCGTAGACTTTGCCATGCTATGAGCATGAAGATAAAAACGGTATATCAAGTACAATTACATGTTAACTTTCCTTTTATGTGTAAAAGGAGTGCCCAGACGAGAACCATACTGTACTTAACATTAAACATGGGAAACATATTTTTCACTGTAATCCCAAAGAAAATCTGCGCAATTTCCCCTTAACTCCGAAAGTCGTTACGGCCATTGTCTTTTCTTCAAAGAATATCATTATTGTTTACCGAGTCATTTCCTGCATAATCTCCTCTTTGTGCCTGGATTATAATTGATTAGACCAGTGTCCGTAACAATTTAGCTGAATTGTTCATTTTGTATAATTCACATTTAATTGTAATACCCACTGACGGCCAATATAAAATTCGGTTAGCTTTCATACTCTTTCAGATACATAGATTCGGTCATTGCGTGGAATTTCATGTACGTATATTGCACAATTTGAAAAATTGATTTTGTAATAATGTGAGTTATTGATTTGCTCTTTTTCATTTTTCATAAAAATTTGTACAATAGTTTGTAGATTCCTCTTTGACTTTTCATTTGGTTTTTTTATTTTTTTTATTTTAATCCATCATATTTTATGGGTTTATTTTTCAATCTTTAAATTCTTGCGAAGTGTAACTCAAGCAAGGCTGGCAACTCTCAAAATTGTGAGAGATTTATTTCAATACCGAAGTTCAGAACATTCACAAAACTCCTGTCGTAATATCTACATTGTAACGAACACACTTCCAGTTTGTTAAACCGGCGAGACGAAAAGCCACGCTAAAAATATTTATACGAAAGTGAATTCGGAATTAGCATTCCTTTCCCGGCGAGCACGCGGTGGCATCCATTTGCAAAAAAGGAAACTGCAGCAACAAGACATCACAATTTAACCATCTTTTTGTCAGAAAACATCTCAAATACAACTTTAAAAAATGGCTGATGGTTACCAGATCTACAGGCCTAGCAACATGGGGAGTGGAAGGTTCAGGATGACTCCACAGTCCAGAAGATTTGTCATAGGTAAAAATCGCGGCCATTTTAATCTGTTGTTCATGGTTCTGTGTTTTAACATTTGTTTTAATGGCTATGAAGCCGGGTTAAGAAAAAATGTTAGTGCCATTATTGCAACCATAGATCTAAAAGTGTAAAGGTATGGTTTGACATGCATTTAACACGGTACTAGTTTACCATTTCTTTGAATCAATAATTGCGCGTGGGTTTCGCCGGTCGGTGACGCCATTTTTCATTTCCGATTTGCGAGAACAATGGCTCATGAATAATTAACAAATGACGCCGTAGAAATAAAGTAATTGACTCTTATCAGAGATTTATGATTCTACTAGCTGCAATATGGAGCCTATTGATAGTCATTAAATTCCACAATAAATGGGAATGCGAAAAATATTGAGATACACAATTCTTACAAAGAGGAAGCGTCGGTTCGTGGCCCGGTTATCCCTTCAAGTTGGATCATTGAATATCGGGGCATCGATACATCTAAATCTAATTTTGGTGAAGTAAAAGGTTACAAGTTTTTCGCCTGGGTGTGGTTTCAATGCAAAACACGCGCAAGCACATGCTTCCAATTTGGGATGCGTTACAGTGTACCAGATTCACCCATCCATGTCGGGCATTTAAAATTTGTACAACGCAGTCATTCGAAGTCTTAGGCGGCACCCTGCCTTTTACGACACTTTTTTTTCGGGGGGGGGGAGAGCAGTTTCGCTCAATACAGGTTCTTCTGTATTTTGGTCCACAACTCGTCCAACCTTTCCGGGATCTTTGTCACTCGTGTTGCTGTACCACACTTTGATGCTGATGACATGTAACTGGCAATAAATTCTCACGTTACGTTTGCAGACAACGTTCCACCAGAGGCACTCCCAAGTGAACTTGCCGCCTTCTTGAACATCCCACTGGAAACGACCGACACCAAACTGGAAATGGCAATGGACATGAGGACTGGCATGTGCAAAGGTAAAGTTTATTGTTGCCTATCGAGAATTAATGACTAAATTGTACAGGCTTGGAAACCATATTTTATTAGTAATTGTTTTACTTGCCATTATTTGAGAGTACATATACGTTTTCTTTTCCAGGCGTTGCCTTCGTTACACTGCCCCACAGCAAGAGCAACAACCTGATGTGGTCCAATGGAAGGTAAGAAGCAAGTCATTTGTTTCCTGGTTATGCAGAATTATTTTTACTGCATAGGTTAATTTGTGCTTGTGATGGCAACACTAATGGTTCCTATTATTTTGACAGATCATTCCTCGGACACCGGCTGTCCATCCAGCTTGACGACCCGTTTCCCTTTGAGAAACAATCCGACGACACCGGATTTGGCGGTGGTGCTCGCAATACTCGCAGGTATGCTGAAGAGAAAGTATTTTTATTTGCAACTTTAGGCAAGTTTTTTCGCTGTTGTTGAATAAAGTTTCAATGGAGCAAAATTTTGAGAGTGGCGACCCAAAAAGGGTCAAGATTGACGTGATTTTTGTAACGAACTGTTGCGATTTTGGTTTATTTGGTCTCAACCGTTTCGGTAATGGGTACTATCCTACTATCCCAAATTTACCACATAATGTCGCGGTAAAAAATTCAATTCGATAGTCTTTTTGTCTTTCAGCAGTGCAAGCAACAGAATGGGAATGGGAGGAGATAGCAGCGGATTCGGATTTGACATGGATGCAGCTAATGACATGATCCCCGGACTTGGGTAAGTTTTGAGACTTTTGATTGTGTTAAGTAGTAAAGATCTCGAGTGACTTACCTCTTGCATGATTGTGTAAAGTAGTAAAGATCCTCAGTGACTTGCCTCTTACGCAACATAGAAGAAACATCGATCCTGCAAGTGTATGCTTGAGGTACAAAATCATTAATATGTACAAGTTTCAAGTAAATTAATAGGTCCTTTTTTTCTCTGCAGGGACTTCATGCGTGCTATGGGTAGTGGTGGCATGGGAACCAGATCCCAGTCTAATGGCGGTGGACCCATGAGACGAGGGGTAAGTAATGGAGCATTTAACTTCACTAAGAGGATCGGTAGGATCCTCATAGCGAGGTTACATCCGTGTAACTTTCTGCACATGGCCGGGGATTTTGATCAAGCGATGAAACAGTTTGGCACTTAAGAAAAAAAACAAACTGATCTTTTCTCGCGGACATGGTGCAAGTTTTAAATATGTTATAGAACCGGGGAAACAGGGGTAACAACAATCCGAAAACATTCACGGCAGCGTTCGCAGCATGGAAAGGAAAGCAAAACGGATCAGCGGGAAAAGGTGGCAACAAGGTGTTTATTTTTTTTGTATTGAGTGTCTTGTCTTGTGACATCTTTGCACTGTTCCTATTTCAATTGCACAAATAACCGTAACTTTGAACATCGTGCTTCATAGTTTTCATACAAATACAAATCTATCATTATTATTGCGTTTAGTGTAGTACAGTCTAAAATTTGACTTGACGGTTCGTGTTTTAGTTCCAGTACCATGTCCCTCTAATTTCCCTCTAAATATGTCGTTGGGTGCCAAGACCAGTTTTGACGGAATGCTTGAATGAAAACGGGGAAAAAGTCATTATGGTGGTTGAAAATACGCAGTATAACATACTTACCATTTGTAAACCCGCATGTAGTTGAGGCCAACACGTAATAAGTTTCTTTTTATAAAATTAGGGGGAACATGGTATATTATTTGCAACCAGTAACTTTAAAGCAATGACTTGTACCGTTTCTTCATTCAGGGTTTTGCCGGCGGCTCTGGCGGAGGCCGTGGTATGTTCGGCGGACGAGGAGGCAGAGGTGGCCGAGGAGCTGGTGGTCGCGGCGGTAGGGGAGCTCCCTGGGGCAACAGACCACAGTCCCAGATTGTTGGTGGAAAGAAACGGAGCGGTGGAGCCAAACCAGAAGCCAAGTATGTTGCATGCTTTAGTGAAGTGCGTAATGAAAGCCTTTTCAATAGTTATCTTAAGACTTGGAGGGATTCGGCTTGCAGTGTGATAAACCATTTTTCAAAATGTTTATTGTGGAAGTAATTTGGGAACGAAGGCTCTTTGAACTTTTTAACCGAAACTTAGCTTCAATTTAATATTTAAAAAATATGGGAGTAATCGCGCGCATGTGTCGCTGAATTCAGACACAATTCGTACGTTACTCGGCAAGAGGTTTCAGTCCGTGTGTTAATGTTGCAAATTGCATCGCGTGACAAATGAACAAAGTTTTAAAGTTTGTGGGGGGAGGCTGTTGGATGTTACTTGACAACACTCCGAGTTAATATCTCTACAGCTCTTAGTAATGCGTGCTTGGGCAATTTGTCAGTCGCCGTTGACATAAGGAAAATACTGAAATTGTAAAATTTGCTGATCTTATATTATTTTGGAAGGTGACCACCCCGATTCGGCGAACACGATTTGTAGTGAAATTTTGTAAGAGTTAATGAAAATAACGGATTTCATGAACATGGAACAGCAGGTAGTGAAACACAAAAGAATCGCCCCTAACGCTTCCTCCTGGGCTAAAGTAGTGAATCACTACAAGTCTTGTTCATATACCGTTTATGTATTTACATTGCAATAAACTGATAAATTGGAGATAAAAATTAATTGGAAACAAGCTGTATTTCCTGATAGCATGCTTTCAGTATTTCGTTTATTACTGAAGATGTCGCCATTGAACCAATTATCGGTTTAGAAATGTTAATGCAAAATGAAGCTCTAGCGTAGAAGATTCGCTTGCATAGTTATTGAACTTTTACATGACTTGGTGTCGTCTAGTCCCAGATTTGACGAAGCGTTTGGCCCAAAGTTGATTACTATGCAGGTGAATTTTGCCTCGCCAGAAGGCACGAAACTTTTGGCATTCTGCGGCTGTTCAGGCTAACTTTTACTTTTAACAAAAATCCGATGAATCACTAAATTTTCAAAAAAGTTGCGGTTTGCCTAAAGTTTTGCCCATCTTCCAAAACCCCTTTACTTTTTGGTCATGTCCCAAAAATTTAGAATTTTTTTTCCAGAACTATTTTATTACAATTTTACTGTTACAAAAAATTTCTTAATAAGTATTCCTAATTTTGGCTATTTGGTCTATTAACTTTATTAGCTAGGCCTCTTATCAATGAAAATTATGTAGTCTTTTAAAAAGAATGGCTTTAGCATTTCCCCCATAAATTTTAATTTTGCCTATTTAATGGGTTTTTGGCATTTCCTTCCAAAAAGAATTGCTTGGACATGTTTGCTCCACCAAAAGGTTGATTTTGGAATTTCCCCTCTAAAAAGAATTGTTTTGGCATTTTTTCCCCCGCCAAAAAATTCATTTTGGCTCTTTTGGTCTCCAAAAACAATTTAGGCATTTTTCCCCACCAAAAAGAATTATTTAGACATTTTTCCGCCACCAAAAATTAATTTGGCTATGTTGTCCTCAAAAATTATTTTACGCTCCAAAAAGAATTATTTCAATATTTTTCCCCTCCTAAAAGTTCATTTTGGCTCTTTTGGTATCCAAAAAAATTATTTAGGCATTTTTTCCATGAAAAAGTTTACTTTGGCTGTTGGGTTTTTCAAAAAATTATTTCGGCATTTTTCCCATCAGAATCTCATCTAAACTGTTTTTGGCGGTTACATTTTTTTCATTTTAGGTTTATCGTCGTTGATGTTTCTGTTGTGTAAAATGTCATGTTTGTTATTAAATGTAATTATTTTAGGTATCATCTGGTGGATATTGGAGCAATCCTGACTCACGGGAAGTTTGCCGGAGATGAGGATTCAGTCATCGAGAGGGCAAAAGAAGCAGGTTGGTGCACAATTACATAATACTGTATTATGGTGTGATGGTGAACGGTGAATGTGGTAAATGGTGATCAAATGTGGCATAGTTTTGTCCCATCCATGTTGGTAGTTATATTTTAATGGCCGTCTCTTCCCTGATGCCAAAAGGTTGATAAAGAAGGCAGTCGAGTCCGATTTAAACAGTTTTGAAATGGTTAAGTTTGGAAAATTTGGCAGTCTAGTCGCAATAGGTTTTTTTTTTAGTTATTCATGGTTGCATCTTGTAAATTTTGGCTACATCAGATGTGTAGTGAACATCATAAATTTGCATTTGGCTCATTTACATTTTGAAGTGAATAATCCAGCAGTAAAAGTCTTGCCAGTTAAATACCCCTGTCGCAGGAGTAGCAAGATCAAGTCTCAGTTAAAGGTGTTGAGGCAGATGCTCAAGTTGTCATAAAAGTATTAGAAAATAATTAGTTAGCATTTGACTTTAAAATCTTGCATGTAGGTGGAATAACTGGTTGCTCATTGAATTGTCAAATGTTAAAGAACAAAGTCAGGCAAGGTGAGTAAAGCATTAGGTTTTTGTAGAATTAGGTGTAATGGAATGAATGCTACAATGGCAGTTTCCTGTTCAAATTAAAGCTGTTAAACAGTAGCCTTAAAATTGGTATCCATTATCAAAAGGATCCATATGACATGCAGCTAGTGAGGTTTTCAAAGTATCTTGCACCATCCATAAGGGCTTTTTATCAAAAAAGATGTGGCAGCGTGATCAAGTACGAACAGTGCTGACATCTTATTTTTCAATGGAAAGTGTGTTGCGCCATCTTTAGTTAAATTTTAGTTCAAATAGAGGCTAGACTGCCATCAATACTCCCTTTTACTGAATGTTGTGCATAATGTTAAAGCCCTAAAGCTCCAAGCGGTGCATTTGCTGCTGGGTCAGCATAATATGATGAGCCGAGTGAAATGACTCTGACTAAAATTGATGGGACTGCCACCGTTCCCTGGAAAGTTTGAATAGAAACTTTTATTACTGTGAAGGAAACGTTAAAAGAAAAATGACTCGATTTATTATGGAACTCTCGCCCTCCTTCGAGATGAAAACCCAGGAGTATGCCTTTGAAAGAATATATGAAGTTCGGTGAAGAAAAATTGAGCATTCCTTCTAAAAATTCATCGGTACATGACAAATAGTTAGCTTGGGGACGCGGTCGATGTGCTGAAAATCCAGCGATGCTTGACAGATCGTAAGCATGGTTACACACACCATGGTTACACACACCGATGCATTTGAAGAGTGGCACTTTCTGCAATGCTTCAGTGGACAACCGGCGCATCTATGCGGGGTCAATGGTGGAGCGATGCATCGATTAAAACCAGGCTGACCTTAAATGAGAAGACAAACCGTAGAACTTCCATCGGTGAAGAAATTCACCATGGAAATGCACCTATTAATGTTCGAAGTCACCTGCGAGAGTGATCCAGAGTGCATTGAAAACGTCAGGAGTTCATTTAAAATGACTGCTGTGAATGATATACTTAGTTGGCTTAAATAAAGCGACTCTTTACTTTTGATTGTAAACTTGTGGTTTCATTTGGTCCCACACGTTTTGTCTACCCTTCCTCCTAATCTTTTTTCTCTGTATAAAATGCCAGTCCTAACGGGACTACCGGTTTTAGATGCATCGATTGAAAGAATTTACCTGATTGGCCATATTTGTTATTTCGAGAATGACGTTCAAAAGGTATTGAATAATTTAACAAGCACTTTATCGTAGGATTGAGTATATTTAACCTTAAATAAAGATTTTGTAGATTGTAAAACATTTAAATGGGAAGAATTCGTTTGAGCGACCTTGACTTGTAGGGTAAATTCCATTGTAGTATTACTGTTGATCGGGTACAAAAGTAAATACCAGACTATGAAATAAACAAATGATGCCCCGTAATTGACAAAAAATTGCTTGCACTTTAGAGTGCAGCAAACCGGTATGATGTCTCAAACGACAAGTCTTACAGAATGTTAAGCCATTGATTTTCATTTTCAGGTGTACAGAAGATCATCATCCCCAGTATGCATCTGGAGGGAAGCAAACATGCGCAAAGAATGTGCAAATTCTTCAAGGGATATTTGTACTACACCGCTGGTGAGTAATGTTCCATATTGCTAAAGTAGTTCTTCGCCAGTAAACCAACAGTGAAATGACTGTCTTAAGGGTGAAAGAGGACACGAGCGATTGATGTTAACAAGACTGATTTGTCGAGTCCTGAAACTTAAAGTGTGTGTGGTTATGTGTTCCCCGGCAGCACTGGCTGCTTAGTGGTGGGAGTTTATTTTTGTAGCAGTGGACCAGTGCTTGGCCCCTAGGTCTGGCAGGAGACTTGGCGGGAAAGAGGGCATGTTACCGCGCTAACAATTGTTGATGTGCGAACGAGCATGTAAAGTGGTGTGCTTGTTCATAGCATGTGCACTTTAATATTAATTACTACATTTAATTTACCAGGTGTTCACCCGCACAATGCTAAGGGCTGGAAGAGAGAGACTCTGGATCAGCTCGAGGAGATCGCCTCAGATCCCCAGTGCGTAGCCATCGGTGAGTGTGGACTCGACTTCAACAGGAACTTCTCCGAGAAGAGATCCCAGATCGAGGTGTTCGAGAAACAGGTACGAAAACGTTTATTATTAAAGT
This sequence comes from Haplosyllis anthogorgicola, assembly GCA_038406195.1. Classification (NCBI taxonomy): domain Eukaryota; kingdom Metazoa; phylum Annelida; class Polychaeta; order Phyllodocida; family Syllidae; genus Haplosyllis; species Haplosyllis anthogorgicola. Next base: position 9,108 of record JBCAUI010547212.1, read on the forward strand.
CATTAAATTGGTTTTTACTGTAATCTATTTTATTCTATTCTTAATAAAGTAAAACGACTACTACTAGAAATAAATTATTCATTGAATTGTAATTTTTATTCGAAGTTTGGATCATACAATAGAACTCCCGTCTTGGGCGACATTGAACTTTTCCCTCCCAAAAAGGATTGTTAAAAGACAGGTGTCGTTCAAGATGAGTTCTACTGTAATTTTCCATCAAATTATCAATTATCAATAAAAATGATAAACCTCGTGGAATATAACAGAACTGGTGGTTACTGATAATTAAAATTTTATATTTTCAGGTACAACTTGCTTGCAAGCTGCAGAAGCCGATGCTGCTGCACGAGAGAGATGCTTTCCGTGAGATGAACGAAGTGCTGAACAAGTACCAGGCAATGCTGCCGCCTGTCGTTATCCACTGCTTCACTGGAAACCGACACGAGGCCATCAAGTACATTGGAATGGGATACTACATCGGAATCACAGGTGAGAAGATCAAATGTTTATTTAATTTTTGTTGGACTAGGGTCCATTTGTGGGGCCACTGATTACTCCCGTTTTGGACTTGCGTGACCTTCCCCATGGGTTTTAAACCAGGGTGGATCTCTCACCTGCACTCTTTCTTGCTTGTGTACAGTGATCCCCAAGGTCATGTTTGGTGCTGCACCTGCCTTTTTCATCAACGGGGATCAATAAGATCAAATGTTCGCATGTCGACGAGGTACTGACAGTAAAATATTGCGAAATTCATGAAATAATCTTTATATCTGCAGGGTACATTTGGAAGGATCAAGATGATGGAATCCAGAGTTTGTTGAGAGATGATGACTTGCCTCTTGACAAGCTGCTCATTGAGACAGATGCGCCATTCATGTTCCCATTTATTGACAAGGTTTGTACACTGCACTTTTATTAGATACTAATTGCATTATATTGCATGTTGTGGAATTGTTCAAAAATATATGCAAATTGCCTGTTGACCATAATCATGATATTGAGCCGTTGGTGTTGCAGGCCAAGTTTGACGACGACGTTACGGAAGCACTCACTGAGGATGCAAAGGAATTCGCTCGTGGTTGCAGGAGAGGCAGAAACGAACCGGCTACCATGCCCCTAGTGTGTGAACTTGTAGCTGCCTTCATGGGCAAGTCCCCAGAAGAAGTGGCACATCAAACAACCATAAATGCACACAAGTGAGTTTTTGGCTTATTTGGCATAATTGCCAAAGAGCCTTTTGAATCATGAATTGTTCGTCATTGGCGTCGTTGTCGTCTGTGCACAGCTGCCCTGAACACACTACTGATCATAGAGACTTAATATCTTACACACACATATGCACCTATGCTCCATGCCAAAGCCTAGCAAAAATTATGTTGCTGTGACCATTATTCTCAAATTGGCAGCCATATTTGTTTTTTTCTTTGAACCT
>JBCAUI010547223.1:0-10538 GCA_038406195.1 Haplosyllis anthogorgicola
GTGCCTTACTGAACAAATACTATACGATCATACTCTGTATACTTACTGGAATAATTAGTGGAATACAATAAACTCGTTAATCTGTAAATCATACGCTAGTCATCGTTCTTTGTCGTTGCGACCAATTCCGACTTAAACGCCGCCCGACCTAAAGGTTGTCCGCAGACCCCATGATTCCCGCAGGGGACAGGTCACCACCCCTAGATCCGCCACTGGTAATCATTATCGTTCATATTTGTCTAGCAGGGGCATGGGATGAAGAGTCACCACATTTACACAGGTGTAAAATATATTATCATATTATCAACATCAAAGTCTAAATTAAAATTCAATCATCTCATCAACATCAATATCTAAATTTAAATTCAATTCTTGTTTGTTGAAACATAGTGTACATTACATGGTTAAAACAACTAGAATCAGGATTGACACTGGATGTGCTAATCTAGGTTTTACTTATTTCTTTCACCTGCACAATTAGGCAGATTTGGCAGATTGGGCAGGGAATTTACACAATTATCAGTAAAATAGCTGATGAGGGTTAATGTCTAATTTCAGGTTACTGAATGTAGTCTTTTCAAGTGACTATTTTCACTCATGTCCTAAAAGTTGTTTAAATTTTCCTGCCAAATCTGGCTAATATCCTAATCTACCTAGGCAATAGAAAGAATAAGGAAAGAACCCAAATAAAATTCATATGTAACTAAATTATTCCTGTGGCTGATTTCGTGTAGTAATAGTAACAGAGAACCGGGAGATGAACTCACTGGGAAATTGATCAAAGGTAACACAATGAATCGTTTTTCCAACAAAAAAGACAAGTTCGATATATTTAGCTTACTTTGACTTCCGTCCTTCGGTAACTCTCCGTTCATCCAACGTATTCGTGATACGTTCAGTTTCAGTCGTTCACTGACATTCCTGTCCGGTAGGTACTGACCAAGAGGGACTGAACGGTTGTCCAAGTATTGGTCAATGTTGATTATACCAGATCTGTCTGCTCCACGGAACTGTACGGGACCTGACGCTCCCATGAAATTGGTCTTGTTCAGGTGAGACATGAATTTGCTGAAACAGGAATGAAATGGAAATGAATTGGGTGTGTAGACATTTATAAACCGACACTGTTTCTATGAATCGGAGAGTGTTGTACTTCACGTTTGGTTCATGGATTCAGTTTAAAAATATTGAATTAATTTTGCCAACATATTTTGATTCAATTGACCTGTTATGATATCTAATAATAAACGCAATGTTAGTTCGATTGGCATTGCATTTCCTCTCACTTGCAGAAGGAAATACCGGCAACGTGAATATTTATTTATCTCCGACCACCCAGCTCCCAAACGAGGGATGCAGGTTCCTATTCTAGCCCAGAAAAAATCTGAAGCAACAAAACACCGCTTGTCATGGTATAATATCTAATAATAAACGCAATGTTAGTTTGATTGGCATTGCATTTCCTCTCACTTGCAGAAGGAAATAACGGCAACGTGAATATTTATTTCAGCGTTTGACTTACGTTGTAGTTCGATCGGTGTGCAGAGACTCGATGGCTGACGGATCTTCTGTCAGTAGATTGTGAAGACCCAAACCAAACACCCAGACTGCATCATATGCATAGCCTGCATAAGCACTGTCCGGAATTTTCTGCAAAATGTGTTCATTCGTTCATAGAATTAGTAAAAATTACGACGGACTTAATGTGCCAAGAATTTAGAAGATTATCAAATCACAGCTATCGACACTGTGCAGTTAGTCACTTACCACCCTACTAGTCATATTTAGCCGATCCATATATCTGACTCTCCAATCGAACACAGTCATATTACCAATGATGCGAGAGTCGTTGGGTCCCAGGAATGCGTTACTCAATTTTAGATGACCTGCAAATATGTAAATACATTTCTTGAAATAATACTTGCGGTTTTCATATCAACAAAATTGTCATTGTTAGTTAGTTTAGTTTTATCTATTGCCCCTTGTAAGCGTCCTTTGTGTAATCTGATAAACTAAAGTTATGATACAAACCTTGTATGGCTCTAAGCATCTGCGCTGTCGTACACGGTACATTCTCTGGACGGTAGCCGGAGTTCATGGCATTATTATTGAATGAGTCTGTGTCCCACCATTTTACAGTGAACCACGCAGGCATGAACCACACATATCCTTCGTAAGCTGACATTTTCTGTTCGATAGAAAAAAGAAAACACGGACGTCTATAATTCAGCTCGTTTAATGCAAGTTTTTGTGTTGTTGACTTTTATATTTGGCGCTTAATAAACTAGAATAAATGTATCGGTTTGACTTCTTACCCTTCAGTTTCAAAATACGTCTGCCTGCGGAGACGCCTACATACCTGTCTGTAAGCTTCGCAGATTACAGCCCTGGCAGCTATTTCATAGGATGTTAGAATGATTATTCTTACTCCAGTTTTCTTTAAACCTTCAATGTACTGGAATTGAAGAAAAGAAAACTTATTTTAATCCATCGCGAATTCAAGTGTAGGAACTTACACTGTAGGGACAAAAAATACACGCACATTCTCATTCAAACCTTACAGACTAGAAGAAAAGCGACTCCATACTTTCACCATTTGTACTTCATTGTGTGTATTCCAAAAATAATAGTAAATTTTCTTATTTAACTTTGGTTTGCCTAATTAGGCTAATTTGCCTAATCAGCAAGGAAATGTATCCTATTTTCATGGTACCAATAACCTAATTAGGCAAACAAAAATAAATAAGAAAAAAAAATTGATTGTTAATCAAAATGACGTAAGGATCTAAAGTGGTTTAATGTTTTTGTATTAATTAAATGACAGTCACTGATGGTTTATTTCATGTGAAGATAAACAATGAAGGTACATAAATACCAGTTATTTTCTTCATTTACACAAACAAGCAAAGACGATAAAGACAAACTGAAATTCATTTGATCGTCAAATGAATTGCGTCATGAATGACTTTTGTGATTCACACTAAGTATGACATTTTCCATTTTATATACACTATCTATAATGTAGAAATCGCTAGATGCTACATATGCAAATTGAATGCAGTTGCATTATGTTGGAAAATTATGGTATCAGTGGCAGAGGCAAGTTTAGTCGGCACCCTGCCATCCCAACAATATCTAATGAAATGAAAATATCGTTACATTGGCGAATCCAGAACTTTCCATAAAGAGGCACCCCATTAAAACTTCTATCAAAAATATCAGCAAATTTCCCATGACAGTGAAGAAAATTTGGGCTGTTAAAAGGACGTGTCGTTCCTGGATTAGCCAGTGAGTTGGATGCTAGAATTAGTACGGTGGTATCTAATACTCTAAGCGTTAATGTTAGTAAGAAATAACATGCATATTAATGATGTGCAAATATTACTTTACCGAAGAAATTCCACTGTGATAGTTTGAACTCTGAAATAGGGATGTGGATATGAAGGCAGGTGAAATTGCACCGAGGAACTAACTAAAGGAGATTGCCGTCAAGGCATTAGAAATCGGGCCACACATTGGTTTAAGTGGATTCTAATTCTGATTTGATTATTTCTTTCCATTTAATCCAATGTAACCTCAAATGTTGCAAATTAAATTGAAAATGTCGGCAAAATTTACAATCTACTAGCTTTGAATAAAATTTATCAAAATTTTCCTACAAAATAGCTACGATTCGAAGATTAAAATGGAAGTAAGTTAGTGAGTGCGAAGTATGGCAGAAAATTAGTAAATAATAGATACATAACGAAGCAGTTACGGCTTCCTACTACTCATTCCCTTCACATATCATGCTCCATTTTTACCTTGACTGCATCGTCTGAAGTTGCCTGACGAGGTATTTTCCGATGGTATTCTACCGATATATGATTTGAAAGGAAAAGATCTTGCAGAAATGTATGATATTCTGGAAATTCTTGTCCATCCTCTGCCAACAAAGCTACATGCGACCAGCTAAACTTGTTAAAGAGTTGCAAATACACTTGTCTGCAAATAAAAATCAAAACTTTAAAGTCTTTAAGTACGCGTGTCAAGATCAACAACAGTAAAATCTAGTGTTGAGTAAATAGCGTTGGATACCGTTTACAAATGGAAACGTCTTTCAGGTTTGTTTGTTTGTTTATTTATTTATTCCGTTTCAGGGATGCCAGGTTATCTTGTGTGATATTTACTGTGAGATGTACATCAAAATTGAATAATATTTTGATGGAATAATTTAACCTACAATTACACTCAAAAGTATAACTCAAAAGACATTTCATGCAATTTAACCTTTCATACCTGAAAACGGGACAACTTTGTTCAATAAACCAGATCACCGTTTCCGTGTATTAACGGGAAAAATCTTATGTTATGATTGCACGTACCCATTCTGGGACATCTGGGGCACAGTCCTAAAGAACAGCGGGTACGTATCGCGATCGGCCAGGGTAACAGCTTCGGCGCTGTAGCTAACTATGATTGTATTGAAATGTTTTGATACTCCTGCTATGGGCTCCGTTGTTTCCGAACAACCAGGTCCTGAAAATTACGTTATATCGAATATTCAGAACTTTATGTAACGATTTAAAGCTGACGATAGAAATAACAAAACACACCATTTGCTAAAACGGAAGAAGGTTGAGGCAGTGTAACTGTAGCAGTCCAGCAAGTAAGGAGGATGTGAGAAGCAAGAACCTAATATTCTCGGATTCAAATTGATTACAAAAAATTGTATCTTACCTAGTATACCAGCAATAGTACGACTTTTATTCACAATGAAGTGCATGAATTGTTTCATTACTAAGTCCGATTTACATTGAGTATCATGTATCTCCATAATTAACTCATAATCTGGTAGAATGTTAGGATTGTGGTTGATTAATTCCAACGCCATCTGAGCACCTAGATCAACAAAGCATCATTTGACATTTTAAAACTAAATAAGTTTCAATTGTTCTGCTTTTCGGACCACTGTTAAGACTGTCTGGATAACAAACCACAATTTAATTTTACGGATTAAATATGTACAGGTTTACCGTTGTGATCATGAAAACATTTAGAGTGACGGTTTCTACAACATCATATTTATTTAACTAGTGGTTTTCACGACCGTACAGTTTTGCTATGTTAAACGCCATCAACATTAACTCCCTCGTCATGATAAATATAAATCGACAAGTGTAACGACCAGACCAATTGAAATTTTATTTTTACGATAATTTTTAGTTGTAGTAAAACCGATTACATTATCAATAGGGAGAGATTAAAATATATTCCTCGTAACGAAAACATTATTCAAACTTAGTTCACAACATGTTCTAATTTGTTTCGCATTAACGTTACAATTTTCTGGGAAATCAGTGAAATGTTTGCGGGAAACGGATTACACTGTCGACGAGTTAATGAAGGGACATTACCTGGCACGATACCTGGCTGCCTCCAATATGGACCGGTGATGGGGAACATCCCTCCCAGGTAGATCTGTGTCTTATTAGACATATTCTCAGGAATCCATTTCCGCCACACATCCCTGTTAGAGTTGAGCCACCGACACGCAACCTAGTGAGAGTCAAAAGTTCAGCTTATTTTGGTCTAATTATGGAAATGTTGTGTTATAACGCTGTTCACGTAGGCCAAAGTTTCCCCAAATCAGATCAATTAAACTATTCATTTTGGCTCCGTTTTTCATCTGTCCAATCCTTGAAGAGAGAAAAATGTCAGAAGTTTTCCGTCTGAAAACATTGCAATCAAAATTTTTAAAAAGCACTGATGCTTAACATACATACTTATTTGGTCACTTACTGGGTAGATTTTTTTAAAACAAAGTTGTTTCAGTGAATGTATATTCCTGCTACAGAAATAATAATTACCGAACGTTCATGAATGTACGACGTAAATGAGCATATTATGTTTTATCGCTGTACTATGTAAATTTCAGAATTTTAATGTTTGGAGTACATTTCCTGCTGCACTTTGAAATCGGAATTTCAAAACAATGTGGCAACTGAAACATATTGTGTAAAATATGGATACAAAAATCACATATTTCGTTGATATTTCATGCTAGAAACCAAGTTTAATTGTTTTTCACCCAATTCATTAAAATGTGCTTACCTCTTCGTAAACTTCCTCTGAGTTTTCTTTCCCGCCAAAACTGTTGTAAAGTCTAAGAAGATCTTCATACTCTTGCTGTGTAAACATCATGTTAGAAATAAGTCTGTGTGCTTCAGGCGTGTGAGTGCTTAGTCTTGCCTGCAAAGAAAATTTGGAATAATGTCATATAAATTTGCAAAAGTCAATCAAAGAATGTACGCAATTTCTCTTGCATGACAAACTAACCTAGAATCAACAAGTAAACTTGTAGATTGTAAACCAAAGTGAAAAATGTTCGGAGGTTCAGTGTCTAATACAGACGAATGCAATGTCATTAGAGGACACATAGCTACTCAGGACAGTCTTTTGTATTCTGAGGGAAAGTTGCTGGGAAATGTAATTGTACAAATGAATCTTGCGCGTAAAAGGTGGCTTCTGTTTCGTTTTCTTTTCAAAGAAAGGCCAGCGACTTTACTGTACTTGTATCTTGCAAATGAAATACGGACATACATGGAAGCCAAAGCCGACAATCTCGAATGCTTCTTCATTCCTCAGCAACTGTCCCGATTATGGATCAGTTAATTAGTTAGAAAATTCAAAGATTAGTTTAGCTAAAAGCGGTTATAATCACATCTAAAAACTAATGAGCTGATATCAACGATCAGCGCCTGTGACACCATCACTGATAGATAAAATGCCTCATCGTAATCTCAGTCATTTCCCACCGTTTTTAATAACAGGCTGATTCACGCTTAAAGATCACAGATATTTAGTGTTGTAAATAAACTGTAAATTCTAAAATTAAGTAAATTTAACATATTTATTGAAGATCCTTACCCAGGTCGCTTTAGATAGTTGGTTCACTTCAAAGTCACAGTTGGTTGGTCTCTGTTGGCTCGTTTGACACAATGGAAATTTGACCCTCGTGTAATTGCCAAGAGCTGTAAGGGTGTTAGGCATCCAATTGAAAAAGAGGGTTGGTAACTTATTATTAGTTCGCTCGTGTACAAAACTATGAAGATGGGAACCAACCCAGGCGATGTTCACATTTAAACCCATTGTATCCACCTGTTGGCCCAGAAGGCCACTGTCTTGTTCTGAAATAGAATGCAAACTGTGTAAGGGGGAAGTTTCTGAATGACAATCACAAATAAGCTACCAAATTGTCTTGGATTTAATAATACAAGAAATAAGGAGAATACATTTTATAGGATTGTAAATTGTCTGTTGGTTAGAATACCGCTCTCATTTCCTTACATGCCTGTGGCATATATTAAGTGCAGTAAATAGTTATGTAATATTTCGCAACTAATCAGCGCAATTTTCATTAACAAATGGACTGCCAATAACCATATTGGTCTAAGTTAATGGTATACATCCTTCTTGTTTATTACATTACAATTACAAAACTGTTATACAACTGAATTCTTGGAAATTGGGTTTTGCACAAATAACAATGAATTAATATCTTTCAGTGTAGTACAGTGTAGTTTGTGTGATATGATAATTATATAATTATATGTTTCTGATATATCAATTACTAAATGTGCGTATTTATTAAAAGTTGGTTAGGGAAGTATTTTATTTAACTCTGGAATCTACCTGGGAAGCTTGACATCAACAATGCACATCCACGTTTTTGCCTCTCACAATGACTGGCATGTTGGATTCCATTGTGATCACAACGTTTGCTATTGCAAATAGGTTTGCCCTTGCCAGGATTCCTCTGAGTGAGGAAGGTGCGTATCAAGGAGTATTTTTCTTCCAGTGAAAACTGAGAGGAAACATCCTTAATCTTGAGCGCCCTCCAGTGGTCAACGATGGTGCTGTCCTCGTTCCAATTTTCTTCCACTGTAAACGTTGGCATGAACCACCCGAACCTGCAAGAAGTAAAAATTATCATAGATGTATCAATCTCGTTCCCTTGTCTGCAACAAAAGAAATTAGCGCTGTGCAATAATTGACACAAGCTTTAGCACAACACAGATTTCTACTGTTTATTTTTCTCGATTTAAATCATCTTTCTACCGCTGAGTAATGCAGTGATTCCATTTCCTTTCAGTCAAAGAATGAATAAATTAAGTAACAGTTCAAGTGACGGTTACAAAATGTCCCCTGGTCACTCGTTTTGACGTCTTGAACTTCAGGTAATTTCCAGTGGTACAAAGCGCATGGCTTTTTAATTAACGCGCCAGGGAGAGATGTGTAAGTATCTGATGTTTAATTACTTGACATGGCCGTTATCGTATTTTGCAGATTGTACACGCAACGCTCAATCAGTAAATATTATGCTGCATGTAATTAATTATACGCTATAATATACGGACGAGTTTGATTATGCAACCTATCACAATGTAACCTATCACTTTTGCTTGGAGAATTGAAGACATTTATACCTGTACACCTGCAGAATGATTCATTTTGCCATTTTTCGATAATTTAAGTTGTGTATAATCTCTAACACAGACGGTTACTATTTACCGTCTGTATCTCTAACTAAGATAACAATTTCCCCGGGATTAAATAAAAATAAGCCTTTCATAAAGGTGTTCCAATACACCTTTGGTAAACAAAATATTTATGTACATAGATATTAGCAATTAGATCCATCTATGGCTTATGTAAGAATGAGTTTCATGATTAAAAATCAATTACAGCAGCATAAACTTGATTACAAAACTTCATCAATATATAAATATAGAGAAACCAACAGCAGCTTTGAATTACGTGTAACGGCCAATTGGATTATGCAGCTGGTGTAATATGAATTACATTTTTGATGATTATGAATCGTTGATTGTAACTGTAATACACAAAGGATTTGGAAAGTTTGTTTACATTATTCCCATTCGCCAACATTCTTGAAAACTAATCACCATGCAAAAAAAAACAGCAAAAGAATTAAAAAAAATAAAGATTTACAAATTATTTTCGCTATCTTGGCTCTGACGAAAAAAAATATGAAAAATATAAACAAACAAGCCATATCATTAACGTAACAAGGCTACCTTGATGGGTTTTTTTAATTATACCTAAACATGAAGAACTTTGCTCTGTAATAATAGTTACTTTCACGTGATATATCACCATTTACCAGTATTACCTAATACACAAGAAATCTTGTTGCTGCATTATTCATGGCACTTCAAAATTGGAAATAAATAAGTAATACCTACCTCCCGGACGGACCAAGAGGACCCGCATCGGCAATGAACTTTTGGTTAACCCAGGATTCCATGTTAAATCCAGCCTGCATCCAGATTTCCAAGTTGACCATGGTCTCTGGAATCGTCTGACCAGACGAAGAAAAGCATCTGCAAAATTACAAAAATAATAAGTAAGAGCAAAAATTCAAAGCATTATTATTATGCCTTAAATTTCCAATGGACCATTTTGTCTCATTTCATTCGCCTTCAAACTTTTGATACTTGTTTTCAATAGAGAGCTTGCTTAACCAATGAACGTTTGTAAATGTGACAAACCATAATTGACAATTAAAAATATTCCAATACTAACAAAACACCATATGTATTCATTGGATTACTAAAATCGCCTTGACAAATTACAATACAACAATAGAAATAAGTCATTTGAGATGTTCCAGACATTTACACACTGCAGATAATTTATTGGTGTTAAATAATTATTGTAAATCACCATAAAACCATTAAGCCTGAGTTCTTTTGTAATAAATTGTACTATAAATTGAAAAGAGCAGTTTGAATGGTATGTTTACCTCAGCATCTTTAATATCAGAAAAGAACAATATATTTCAATCACTAGAATATTTTCAAATGGGGCACCACCACAACACTTCAGGTCCGACAAAATTGCTTGTCATTTCGAAACACTCATGACATTTGCTGTGAAACGATTACTAATTCAGAATCTCCTTTAAAATTGATGTTAACTGACAATTTACCTTTAAATATAAAGCATTATAAAAACAATATTTTATGTCACATAGTCAGGCTGGTATATGAAAACAAAATTTTCTTATATGGATAGTTCTGCTGAACATTACTCAGAATACGAAAACGAAGCATCTTTAAGTTTAATGATATTTATATCTGTAAGGTATAAAATGGCTGCTTCTGTGATGCACGCAATATGAATATTTTATAGTAGCCATATACAAACACCCACGCACTATCACTCTATTATTATTCAAAGTGAAAGAATTGTAATGTGGCATAATTACAGTAATCATAATCATGATTGCTTTCAGAATCAAAAGACCAAAGTGTCCTGTAATTCTATGAATTTAATCTATTTGATAGAATGTGAACTCTGCAAGATCTAATATGTAGGACAAACCAAGATCAAAATTCTTACTAGAATTAACCAGCATTACAGTTTGATCAGAAATAAGCTGGACACACCAGTATTTAGACATTTTAACTCCCATTCATATCAAGGTGTTGTACCCTGTAGAATTTATATTCTAACGTTAATTAACTCCACTG
>JBCAUI010547234.1:0-10538 GCA_038406195.1 Haplosyllis anthogorgicola
GCCTCCAATTAGCATGCCCCCATTTCTCCTCTTAAAAAGCACTATTTTGCAGGACCCTAGGGTATCGAAAGGGTTAAATACATTCGCTACAGAACATAGTATTTTATTCAATCAGAAGCTGGACAACAATCCAAGAAATTATAGAAATGAGGGAATAGAAGATCAGAAACACAATAATCCGATTCACGTTACGGATCAGAACTTGGAATTTCAACATTAACTTTTCCGTCAGCAATTTCAGGAATGAGCTTCCAATCCAAGACATCGGTTTAGATGTATCTGTGACACGGGTTTTAGCTTTAACTGAGCTGGAAATTAGTGGTAGTGTACTGGAGGACATGAAAGCTGCTCATCATTCACAGAGAAGTCTATTGCAAGTGGGAGTAGATTTAGACAGCAATAATAATTGATAACATACATTGGTAGCAACGGACTTGAGCTCAGGTAAGATAATTTTTATTTACGATTCACAGTCCTCAAGTTAAAGAAATAATTTAAGTTACTAAGCTGGAAGTAATATTTATAATATTAGTGAAAATAAAATGAGAATGGACAAGTGGAATCTAAACTAACTTCAAATGAGTAACTTTGCAACGAAACTTTTTGTTTAATTTCAGAATCCGGCTTGTTAGTTGGAATACAATAGCTAACCTGTCTACTAACCAAAGTGAAATTCCATTGTCTCAGTAAATTTGAAATGGATATCTATCGGTCTTTTATGTGGTGGTGTGTCGTTCTGTTTGTGCACATGGGAATGGAAGTTCTGTGCAGACCCAGCAATAAACTAAATGATTTGCAAAACGCAGACCCGGACCTTACTTTGGGCGAGGACATTGCTGTGGATAAACTGAAACGTAAATTACCAGAAATTTGGTGGAATCATGCAATCGATAACAAGCAGCTTACATCGAAGAGATCTTGGTAATTACAGTTTTGAATTTTCCTTCACAAATAGTCGCGACTATCCCAGGTTCATGGAAACAATGCGCTGTTGATAACCAAAATACTTGTCTCGAATTACTGTTCTTCAGCCAGTTAAAGTTAAATGTATCTATATATTTGAAAATACTGACACAAAAATGCCGAATGCTCGATTTCTTTTCACGGGGTCGGCTGGGTCACAGTTGCAAACTTGGCCAAAAAGGTCAATAAGATCCTTTAATATTTTAAAGAAAGTACATAAGTTAATAATTTTTAATTCAAAAACGATTATTATTAATGTACCTAAAAGTTGTTTAAATTATGTGTTTTTGTTGCGTTCACTGAAGTTGTCAGTGGTAAGTACAAATTGCACAGTGTTATTTCTTTATTTCTCCTTGAATCTTCGCTATTCACATCTCGCCGACCTGATTCCACATAAATATTTGTCTGCTACAGGCTACAATAGATGAATACGATTTACTTAGAAAATAGGATTTAACGTGTGGAATGTACGTTTGGAATACAGTATCTTATTCCCTGTTCATCAATATCCTATTTTATTTAATACGCCTACATACTGCTAGTTTACATAGAAATACTACTCTAGATCCTGTATTCAACGTTTCCATTCCTGTAACGGAATATTTGTAAGACGGGACACAATACATTACACGCGTTATTCTATGAACAGGAATACGCGATGTTTCGTGTACAACCAATGTAATTTCTTACCTCTTATCAAACTAATTTTTTGATCCAAATTTTTTAAAATTTCAGTAAACAAGACTTGGGTACACTGTTAGCAAGAAAGGATGTATTTTATGTGTTAACTGTAAAATTTGTAAGTTGTAAAATTTGAAAACTAAGAATGCCCATCCACTCTAGTAACAGTTGTGAAATCCTAATGGTATCAAAATTGCAAAAAAAAAAAAAGTTAAAGGAGATTGGCACAGTTAATTAGACTTATCATTGTTATCTCTTATATTTTGGCAGGTTAGTACCGATGTCATCATGTTGTCGATGGATCGCACCTCAAAGACGTCAAGGCGAATCCTGAGAATTGTCTCCAACGTTTCCGAATTAATTGGAGAAGAATTCGCAATTATCAACTGTGTCAAAACTTTATAAATATATTTGGTGATTTTATGGTTACGAATCTCTCTGCAATCAATGAACAAAATAGTTACTGTGAAATTATTGCAATGTAAAGTTAGTCTAATATACATCATGCATGTAGGACCACGAACTTCTTCGTTTTGTGTAATATATTAATGAGGTGAATAGGGATAAGCTGCAATTGATTAAGAAACTATTTTCTGCACTCTAATCTGGACATCAGTTAAATGTATCTACAAAAGTGCAGGTCATACTTTGGATCTAATTTTGAGAGCTGTAGAATGTCGCGTAGCGCTTTTCTTCGAACAAAAAGGCACGGCCTAAAGTTCTATTGTTCGGAAAATGAAACAACAAAAGTTCAAGTGTGAGTTTTAAAGTTCCCAAAGTGAATGTCATTGATCGAGCATTTCACCCTTTATTGTCCGTGAAAAAAATGTAAGATAATAATCCTTCATTTAATAAATTATTTATAGCTTTAACTGCAAAAGTTATTATTTTGAGTAACCGTTGTATTTGCGTGTCTGTAGGTCAGTTGTAGGATGCCAATTTACATATTGGTGTTGCGGTGCACAAAAAAATTCAATTCGCTTATTTCCAAATTGGTTGATCTTTCAAAGGATAATGAAAGACTGATAATTTGGTCTGATTGTGCCTTTCATGCGAGGAAGTGACGAAATTAAAAAAATGTGTTAAAGGGAATAATACAATTGTCAGTGGTTAATACAATATCAGTTGAATGAATGAAAGTCATAATACAATTTTTTTTGCCCATTCTGGAAATATTGTGAGCATATGTACATTCCACAAAAGTATTTAAACATTTAAAATGAACATTTTTTGTGCAAAATAAGTAAAATTTAAGCCAGAAAGGCGCAATTACAGCAAAATGGAATCAGTTTTAAAGTATCTTATTTGTTTAATATTGTCCTGGGTTAAAATTTGGAAGGGGACCTTAAGAGACTTTTTGGAATCATATTGTACAATCATTGAATACGCAGTTTACGTATAGTAGTCTATTTGATGTTCTTAAGCTTAAGCTTAAGCTTCATCGGGCTTCTTAAGCTTCATTGGGCTTTTCTTCAGCTGCAGTAAGGATTCCTTGGACACCTTTAGTGAAGTATGAGAGCCCGCTCAGGTGCGCTCTCGAAACCATTCGTCAGTCTAATGAAATAGAAAGTTTGTTTTCACATACATTGATTAACTGGATCAATATTTTATCACACTTTTAACTGTTATCAGAGATAACAATTAATAACACTTTTGAACTTTGAACTTTTGAAAGCTGATCACTTTAAGGAGATTAAATGGTGTTAGGTGGCAAAAACGCTTAGTTATGAAACCATATTTGATACGCGTGTTAACTCGAACATTGACCAATCTTCACATTGTTTGACAATTCAGGGGCAAAAAAATATACATTTGATTAATTCGTGTTGACACCAGCAATAAAGTGCTTTGTCTCTAAAACTATAAATGGATTTCGACAAGAAAAAGAGAAAAGGTAATGCATTTAAATTTTAAAAAGCGTGACTTGAAAGATTGCTATTTCAAGCTGCAAGTGTTGTATAAGCTCCAAATACATCACCGTCTAAACATAGATAAGTCAACAAACGTACAAAATAAGGAACGTTTTCACAAAGAATCAACGAATACATGTAAATAGTTCATTGATGTAAGTGTCAGAATTCTTGGTGTGGGAGTTCCTTGGACTTTATTTGTAGAAACATATAATAGAATCACCTGAGGTAATGAGCTGCTGTTTGCTACAATGAATGAAAAGCTCAAGATTTTATCAAAGATATGCGAAAGTAATCGGGTAGTGATTGTTCCTTCGGAATGATAACATTTCTTCCCTGTGTGTTATAAAAATAAGCAAAGTAATTATCTGGAACCTTTATCCTCATATTGCAGTATGAGGAGAAAGGTTCCAGATCCATGGATAATATTCACATTATTTCGCTTCGTGCATTAAGTCAACGCGTTTGGCTTAAATGGTGAAAAGCACTTCCAAGAAGCGGATTGTAAAACTGCGATCTAAGAACTGTATCATCCTGTCTCATCAAATATGTCTCTTACGTTTGTTAACGGCAATCTGTATCACATGTTACAATTGAGGTTACATATAACTTTCAGACACAGAATAGTTTACATCCCGCAGCTATTGAAATACTTCAAAACATCATACATGAAACCCTCTTTTGAACGATTCTGAGATTCCTGTAGGTTTTGAAACATATGAACTCCACGCTGTGCTACAATAGACTTGTCACGTTTGCATCTGGAAACGTCTATCTGGTTTGTTTGGTTTTAGATATACAATTTCGCAATACTTTTATTAATCTTACTTTAAGTTTATTTATGAGTACATATTCCAGATTTATTTTATTCAGATGTGTATCTGAATGCATACCTTGTTGTATATCTATCCCGTCATCCCTTGTCGTGTACCCAGATGAACTTTCTTACTGTTTCATAACATTATACAGATTTTGAACCCTGACAAACATTTGGCAAATATAAATGTGATTCAAGTATAATAAATGTAAAACACAAAGGGAATCCAAATACAAATTTGTATTTCAATGGAATAAAAGCTAAATTTCTGATTTCATTTAAATGTTATATTTTTTTGTTTTTAAGTTAATAATTTGATCAAAGTATAGGAATATAACACTCTAAAACAAATCAAACGGACCAACAAACAAACCAGATAGACGTTTCATGATATAAACATGACAAATTAATGACATGTACAAAGGGACAAGGCTGAAAACAAAGGAAGTACACTCCTCCCCGGATATATCGATATTTTTGGTGCGGGAAAATAGCATCGATA
This sequence comes from Haplosyllis anthogorgicola, assembly GCA_038406195.1. Taxonomy (NCBI): domain Eukaryota; kingdom Metazoa; phylum Annelida; class Polychaeta; order Phyllodocida; family Syllidae; genus Haplosyllis; species Haplosyllis anthogorgicola. The sequence goes on from JBCAUI010547234.1 coordinate 4,874, forward strand.
TAAGCGGGATATCGATATAAGCAGAACAACTAACATGAGGGTCTATTAATTTGGTGCGGAAAAAAAGTATCGATATAAACGGGATATCAATATAAGTGATATCGATATATCCGGGAAGGAGTGTATTCATTTCATGCATGTCTTGTGCAATTACAGTTGTCCATCATTTACCAGATGGAGTACCTAACTATTGTTCATGGCGATGGGCTCTGGCAGTGATAGGGATATGGGGATTCTGTTTTGTGTACGCGATGAGAGTCAATATGAGTATGGGTATAGTATGCATGGTCAAAGAAGAAAATTCAACGTCTAATAACCCCACTGATAATGTTACGCTTTCTCCGGATGAGCTGAAATGTGGCACACTAGAAGATGAAACAACATACGAAGTACGTGTAAAGAACTTGAAATTAAATTGCTATAATAAATACTTTTCTTCCTCACATCACTAAAAATAAATAAATATAAAATAAATGAATATTTAAAATGAATAAATAAATACTATAAAATTTTATGTGGCTGCCCTCGGATCAACCTCTGAAAGCCAGGTAATTTCTTCTAAGAAGTTATTTCTGTTTGAATGACATTTGCCAATCTTCAAGGTATTATTCTTTCCTTTGTACAAGGCGTCTTCACATTTTAGGGAGAATTTGATTGGGACGATGAGTTACAGGGCCACATCTTAAGCAGCTTCTTTTATGGTTACATGGTAACGCAAATACCAGGAGGTTGGCTATCAAAAAGGTAAACCAATTATTAGAATTAAACTTTGTCTGCATTTTTGCCGGAAATTACCGAAACACAAATCGTAACTTTGTCATGACAATTGTAACACGAATACATGCAGGGCCACCTACGTCAGCCTTCGACCTCTTATTTTTCCTTGATGTTATTCCCGCGAATGAGATGAGATCGTTCAATTATTTCCATGGGTAAAACAGCTTCATTTCAAATAATTGATTTGCGCTATGTTCTGACCACACAGATACGGCGGTAAACATGTGATGACGGGAGGAATGCTGCTCGCCGTCCTCGCCACGATGCTTATCCCCGTCCTCGCTCGTGTGGATGCGGCTCTTGTTATCGCATGCAGGGTTATCGTTGGAATGGGCACGGTAAAGTTAAACATACATGTACTTCTTGAAGTATAATTCAGTAGTTCTGTGTCTTTACTAGTCACACTCAATCCCACGATTTTGATTAATATACATTGCTTATGTTACCAAGTTAAAATAAAGCCATTAGAGTTGAAGAATGTGCCTGGCTGTTAAAATGCTTACTCTACTTCGTCCTGTGTACAAATGCTTTCAGATTACTGTCACAAAATATTTGAGTTTTAGCCCATTAAAAATAGCTCGATATATCAAATACCACCTAGGTTTACTTTTTAAGTGTCAGTGATGTCGTTATATTCAGGGTGTAACGTTCCCAGCGATGAATAATATCTGGGGTCGTTGGGCTCCTCCGTATGAAAGAAGTAAACTCGTTACCTTCACTTATGCTGGTAAGAAAGTTAATTACCATTGAAGTACAGTTGAATTCAGCTGTATTACCTATATATAGTAAACGTTTGAAATATACAGATTATCAGGAATGAAGGTAATTTTCTACACATGTGCTAGTGGTACCTTATGATATGAATTTTGAAATCGTGGGATTTTTAATTTGCAGGAACAACGATTGGAAACATACTGACTTTGTCCTTGTCCGGATTCATGTGCGAATCAGGGGTTGACGGTGGATGGCCACTATTATTCTACGTGTTTGGTGAGCTCATATAAATTTATCAATTCAGCTTCTTTTTTTCCGAATTCATGGGCGACATTCAACATTCGCAAAGTGTCTCCGGGATTTCTTGGCGGATGGAACGTCGGACCGCTCTCAGGTCTAATGCTAATATTATGGGAAGGATGCCTCGTTGGGTCCATCAATATATCGAAATTAACTTGTTAACGGTTTATTTTAATGCTGGAGGAATGTAATTTAAACATAGAACTATTAATCTATTGTTACACGTTTTTCTGACTGACAGGCAGCTTGACGTTTGTGTGGATCATGATCTGGATATTTGCCGTAACAAGTGTACCAAACAACCATCCATACATCTCCACAGTGGAGAGGGAATACATCATCAGGGAGATAGGACCAATTGTGTCTGAAAATACCTCCGATGTACAGTTTTCTATGTATTTTCGTTTCCACTAAATGGTGCACAGTTTTCATTACGCTTTTGCAGATATATCTAGATATTCTTTAAGCGCATAAAATTGTCCCTGTAATTTGTGATAATTTAATGATATCTCCAATACAACTATTATACCATTTACAGAACCATTCCACTGAGCTTCAATTACACACTAAATCTATGGCGTGCTTGACCTAAATCTGCATGAAAACAACTAACGCTGTGTTTCAGACAACAGCTGTACCATGGAAAGAAATTCTGAAGTCTCCGCCGTTTTGGGCGATACAGGTGGCACACATCTGTGAGAACTGGGGCGGTTACACATTACTTACCAACTTACCTTCCTATATGAAAGATGTACTCAAATACGACATATCAACAAATGGTTTGCTCTCTTCGACGCCTTACATAGTACAATTTTTCGCAGCTATTGGAGGAGGACAATTAGCTGATTTTGTTAGATATAGAGGTTGTCTTAGTACCACAGCTACCAGAAAACTCTTCCAGTTTACGAGTAAGACTTCAACCATCTTTTTCGCGCAATACATTTGTTAGTGAGACAGTTACCTTGTTATCTTACCAGCTTCATCTTTATCGGAATATGATTTACTAGTGCCATAAGGATACGTCCTTTAATATTTGGACTTCAGGTGATTAGTTCACAGACTTTCCAACTGATGTCAGCCTAGTTTGTTATGCTGTGCAATGCATGAATACATGCAGACAATAACACCAAAACTATGAAATCATAGACCATTGCTCTGACCTGACTGAAAGAGTCAGTCTATGACTACACAACATGAATACAGTTGGATCCTTATTGTTGCATTGATTGACTGCCTATTGTCTTATGTTATGATGTGCCATGGTCATAAACTGATTCTTTTAGTAAGGTCAGAGCATTGATCCATGACTTCATGGTTTTGCTGTTATTTTTTGCATGCATCATTGCACAGTACAACAAACTGTGAGACCTGAGTGCAGAGAGGTAAAATCATCTGGAGAAATCAGAAGGTGTCACTATCTCCTAGGGATTACGTCTATTTAAAGACTCGTATCAAAATGGCAGAAAAAAAGAATTGAAACAACGTTAAATTAAATTCAGGTTTTGTGGGTCAAGGTGTCTTCATGATAGCGGTTGCGTTCGTTGACTGCACCATGGGATGGCTCGCTGTCGTGTTTCTGTGTTTGTCGGTGGGATTCACAGGCGGAAGTAGGGCCGGATTTGGAGTTAACCATGTGGACATTGCACCACGGTACAGATAAATATGTTTTGTATATTGAATAAATTCACAAATGTTCAGGTCTTATTTGTCTTTCTTTATTATTGCCTACTTGCAGTTAGTTATTGACAACACGTCTATAATTTCAGGTACGCTGGTGTGTTGTATGGAGTTACCAATACATTTTCAACACTACCAGGCATCATCGCACCGTACGTTGTGAGCGCACTAACTCCAGACGTAAGTATCGAAAACTATCATTTACCATTTACATTATTTAGTGTTAATAAACACTAGCTTATTATCAGTCCCAGGCAAAAATCTAATAGTTATAAGAGGCATAAGAAGTAAAATCACGGATGTCAGCCTTTGACCGTTTTCTGTGGAAAATGTTTACACACGATAATAAATTCGGCAACAATTGTGGCAGCAACTGACAGTCAATAAATACAAGCTACACTTCGTTCCCTAAGTTATGCTATTTTTGGTACTAATTAATCTAGTTGTGTCCCTGAAGTTAGTGTATTCCAGTTAAAAATATCAAGAATTAAAACACAACAAAAGAACATGCAACATAAGATAAGCACCTACATTTGTTATTGCCGACCTACGTACAACTACATTGACACCACTTCCAGGGTAGTTAGCATATTCATTTGATCCTGATCTTTGTAACCATCTGATATAGAAATGTATTCTGGCTGGTTGAACATAGTGGTGTCTCTGAACGCCTTCTGGAATTTCTTTACTCTGTTATTGACTTTTTCTCGCACTGGCCCTTCTGGTGCATTTACAGCTTCATTTAACAAGAGCGACATTTCATAGGTAACAGCTTTGCTGTGGTCTTCTCGAACCAGATTAGCTTCCGCACTCATCCTGCCTCTGAGCAATGCATCACATGCCATAATCAGCACCAATGCAAAGTTATTGGACAGTATTGTCCAACCAAGGTGTGCGTGGGTGTAGAAGAGAATGAAGCAAACCACTGCGAAGATCGTCATAATAACTGATACAACTGCGTAACATTTGAATAACTTCTTAATAGCTCTGCTCCTGGTTTTGATGCCAAGTTTGGGATCAACGTATTCCACTTTATGTCTCTCAACCTTGAGTTGCTTGAAAGCGTGCCAAGCTGATACATGGCGTATTATGATTATGAGTACCGTTACGAATGTTTCCACGACGGAATGCCACAGGTGTGCCTCCTCTGCCACTCTCCTGAGGTCCAGACATTCCTTCAATACACCCAGAACAACAACAGTAAAATGAAGAGCAAGCAGAAAGGCCTGAGATCTAAAAAGCTGAAAAATAGAGTGAAAAATTAATAACCTCCGTCAGCAATTAAATATTACTGCCCTGTTTATGACCGAACTTTCTTTGATGGTTATTGTTTAAAGAAATGCGTTGCATGTTACAGAGGCATTTTGTAGCTAAATAAAATAACATTTGAATTTCAGCTCCAAACATCGATATGTAAGACTCATCATGTTGATGTGTATTGAACATGCAAAATGTACAGTAAAACGTTTGATTCGTCATTACCTTCCCATTAGATAGCAATTTTATTACAAGGTCATATCTCCCTTATGTCTAGCTTTCAAAATAAATAATCTCTCAGCAAATTATTTTCCAACTGAGATTGCTTTACCTGCCATACTCTGCTGACACAGGAGAGACTTTTTCCCAGCAAGAAGCATGGACAACAGGTCTTCACTATTACTTCTTTTACACTGAGGAAGTCTCGTTGCTTTGTTCTGTCTATGTGAAATCGTGTGCAATATCTGAAAAGAAACATGCAACAACTGAATTTAATATTCGTGCTGCTTTAATTAAAGCGAAATGCAAGAGTACCATAATTCTGCAGAGGTTTTTCCAAATTGCCAAATACAGTAGATTTGAAACATACCTTTTGTTCCATCAGAGGTATACGCAGCTAATTTTAGAGCATAAATTTTTCCTAACCATAAGCCTGGACTTATCAAGTTACATTTTTAGAAACACTAGATGAAACCCGTCGGTATACCCGACGGGAATATGTATATTTATTTGATGCAGCAAATGATGCCTGTGAAAACCATTGCTGCTCATCTGCCACATTCAGACAGTGCAGCTCACCCAGCTGTGTGTGCAGCAAAAATGGGCAGGGTGGATTGTCAGGATGTGGCAGATGAGCTTTTGGAATATTGTAAATAGTGGACCTTTGGACCTTGGACATGGGATTTTGGACTTTGGTCTGTCCCAGTCCAAAGTCCAAAAT
>JBCAUI010547245.1:0-22936 GCA_038406195.1 Haplosyllis anthogorgicola
GAACCCTCCCCCCCCCCCTCCCCCGGACTGGGGAAAATGCATTTTTAGCAGATTTGGACTCAGTGTCAAAAGTTAGGAAAAAGTTGATCAGGACCCCCCCCCCCGTCCCCTAGACTGGGCAAAATGCATTTCTGGCCATTTCTGATAATTATAGGAAAGAGTCGAGGGAGGCATGAGGGTCAGTGCTCCTTATCGGGACACCTTGTTTATTGAAGACTCGGCGTGTTGTTTCAGATTATGAAATTACTATCAATTTTTTAACTTCCCGGGACAATTGAATTTCATGTTGAGCTAATGTGGCCAACAATACTCAGAGTTGAAATCTATTCACATAAAACTGATAGAAATTTCATGATCTATTGTTGGATTACAATCCCGAGGAACTACTTTTTGATTGAAAGGATGTAATTTTAAATAAATTGATAATTTACTTCTTAATTTGTTTTGTGTCTACCCTCGCGGTAATCCAACAAATAAAGACACAGTCACGCAGATCACTATTAATAGTTGAGCGCTCCGCAACAATTGAATTTCATGCAGAGCTCATTCAATTCAGTTGTTGCGGGGTGCTAAACTTTTGGTTGTAATTTCATGATCTAGTAATGAAGTTTGTTGTGAAATGTTTTAATTTAACGACTGGAATAATGTTGCTTTGAAATGTATTGATTTTTATTACATTTACACAGAATAATGTCAATAAAAACTCAAAAATTTATAAAATATTATTTGTTGTTTTCCCCATCTGTTTTCTTCTCAGTAGGATGCATTGTCGTCAGAAAGCACCATTGACGGATCCAAGGGGGCCGCCAGAGCCCAAATTTTCTTCATTTTCAAGCAGTTTGGGCGATTTTTGCGTAAAAATTGGGGCGCCCGAATGTTGGCGCCCCCCCCCGTACGAGAAATCCTTGCGAAAGATTTGTAATTCGGCAAGAGACAAAGAATAAAATACCTGTTCAAAAATCTTATTGTACCAAAATTAAATTCCCTTGACATGCTGAAAAATAAAATCGGACTGCTATGCTTTAAAGTACTTGAAAACTTAATCAATGGTCTACATCATAAATTATTCCGAAAGCCAAATCCGAAATGAATTGGTGATTGGTTTGAAGCAATGCTTCTGTATGGATCTGTTTTACCTTTTTGCTTTATTGATTTTATTTGATTTTATTGCCGATTGTCAGGAGAGGCGGGAACAAAATGTGTTTGAGTGCTGCCCTCTAATGTTATTGTGTCCATCTGTCCGCTATGTGGCGCAATTTGCGGGCTCTGAAACGCATGCGCGTCGCCATATTGAACAGGAAAGATTCGTGGAGGTAAGAAAATGTTTGCAAAGACGAGAATTAAGAGAAAAGTTTGACCTTATCAACTTTGTTGCCCATCGTAAAACAAAGATCATATTATAATCTCTTAAATAGCGGGGTTTAGTGAGGATATACAAGGTATGTGCCATGACACGGCGCTTTTATTGGAGTCATGAAAATGAGTGGCCAAACAATTTTGACAGACAGACAAATGAAGTTGAATGGATATTAAGAGCAATTAATCCAAAAAAACTGGCGACCTCTCTTTTGCTAGTGAGACTGTAACGTTCTGAGGCGTCATATAATAGGGCTAAAACAGTACTCGCTATTTATACTCTGCTCTTGCTAGTTCCTGAAATGGTTCATCCTGCCTCTTGTGTACACAAAAATTTGTTGTGAACAAGAGACATTTCAGATAAAGAATCACGTGTGATATACTGGACGCATGAAGCATTCAGGATTATGTTTAGGGAGATTCAGAACGTCAGTTGTTGTGACATTAGGACAGGTAATCATGTAATATAACCGCCAAGGCTGTATCGATGCGAACGTTCACCTTTCTTTTGTGTAGATGTATGTATGAACACTGGTGAACGTTCACCATGTTTATATATAATAAACATTCTAATTGTACACCTGCTATTCCAATTATATTGAAATGTTCTTAACATTGTACTCAATGGAAAAATTATGTCAGCCATTTGTAAGGTTAACTGTGAGTACATTTTAAAATTGGACACTTTCAACAGACAGTTAAAATAGTCTAAATAACTGAATGTACACCTTATAAGTGAATGTACACCAAATTTATGAATGTACACCAACTATACTAATTGGTGTACATTTACAAATTGGGTGTACATTCAGTAATTTAGCCTTTATTTGTGTCTGTTGAAAGTGTCTCAACTTTAAAATGAACTCGCACTTAACTTTACAACTCACCAAAATGGCTGCCAGAAACTCAAACTTTTTCAAGTTTCATCATATTTTTAATGAAATAAAGGGTATTTGATCATCTTTGTGGCAATAATCTACGAAAGAACGGGAAAATATCACTTATTTCGTCAAAAACTTCCTGGCGGTTATTTTACATGATTACCCTCTCGGGGACCCCAGACGTTATATGATGAATAGTGTCTGGATCGCAAGATTAATTTTACACAGGGAAGTTTAAAGTTTACACTTTGCACTCCCAATTCATTGATGCGATGTTTATAATTAAGTCAGGCTATCCTGATAAACAGCTAATTTCTCGCAATCATACATCAACTGCGGTTTGCAAACTTCGCAACAGGCACTTCAGTGACATGAGCAACCTACATCGTAAACTTGGCGGATGCACAACACAACATTCACGGGTACCAATTTTACACCATGATGTGAGCCTGATATGGTTATGAACATTTTGTATCTCGACATGATGCCCAAAAGAAACGACCAGTGCATTGGCGGATCCAGGATTTCCCGTACGGGGGGGGGCCTCCTGCGTCCTAAATCCGCCAATGCAGTAACCTGCTGAGTCTGGCCGACAAATGAGTAAGAGGACTATGAGAGGTGCACTTGCTTCAAAATGTGATGATATTTGGTATCTCTTAAAAGGGTGTAGAACAAGCTTTTACTGTGGCAAATAAGTATAAGGTAAAGGTACATGTGTATCGGTATCGGCGAAGATAATACCATGTGAATGACTGCCACCAGTGTGTAGGTCACATGAATTTGGTGAAGTAGTTATTTTGTGAGTGAATGTGTTTTGGCAAATTTCTAGATTGATGTTTTGTCAATGATTGTAGCTGTATTTTATCCGGATCGGTCAATTTTCAAGCCACTAGCTAGTGGCTTTGAATTCTTAAGGGAAACTTTCTTACTGCGCTAAAGTTGATCTGTGGATATTTGGATTTTAATTGGTGATTCTTTATGGGGTCTTTAAGCCTTGTCTGATCGTTTTCCTTTTACGTAGTAATAGGTTGGTTACCCCTTCCACGAGACGAGACGATGCACTTCTTGTGGTTAAAATGTCTACCAAAAATTAGACATAAGAGATGTTTTTTTCCAGAAGTAACAGCAAGAGTGCTCAATTTCTGTGCACAGTTCAAGGAGGAAATATGCAGGAGAAATTGCTTTGAACGGTAACTGCTTTGTGTAGTTACCTGCCTTATACGGCCTTATTTTCATTGTAAGCTCTTTACTTCATGTTTATGTACGGCCACCCTGGAATGCGACCACCAAAGCAGGTTGTAGTGTATCTAATTTTCAGTGCATATACAGTAGAACCTGTCTTGGACGGCACCAAACTTTTGGATGACCAGGATGCCGTAAAAGGCAGAAATACCGTTCAAGACAGAAAAATTAACATGAATATTAAGGATTCATTTCGGAAAAAACTGCCATAAAAAAAAGCAAAATGCTGCTCAAGACAGATGCCGCTCAAGACCGATTATACTGTAGTTTGTTCATGTGTCTATCGGCCGCGTGAAAATGTCTTCCGGGAATGGAATGCAACAGAACTCCTTTTGAAGGCCACCCTCAAATTCAGATTGTCCTTAAAACTAAAAGCATTGGAATGAGGCTAGTCTAGCTGCCCATGAAGCCGAACTTTAATGGATGTACGTTGAACGGCGTTTAAGAAGATGCCTTCCAGTTATGGGTACAAAATGCAGTTATCGCTACTCATTGGCGGATCCAGGGGGCGTGGGAGGCGCGTACCCCCCTACGACCGGAATTTATTTTCATTTTCATGCAGTGTTTGCTGATTTTCCCCCATTTTTTAGGGGTTTTTCGAAAAAAAATTTGGGTTGGCGCCCCCCTACGGGAAATCCTGGATCCGGGCCTGCTACTGTGCGATCACGCAGGTTTCCCGCATAAAATTTCGGAAATGCCCCTCAGAAATGGGAGGATAGGGTCCGAGTTGACCCCCAAATTTCTTTTTTCAACATTGTTTGAAAGGTCACAGATTATGTGAAGCTATTGATCCTTGTATGTTTGATTTTGAGTATGTTTGTATTTAAAGTTTTAGTGTTGAATTTGTTTCAAAATTTGATTCATTTTTATTGACTCTCATTGCAATGAAAATGTCCTCCAAAATACAAGTATGGGGGACAAAATGCCCCTCATTTTTGAAAAGTAGCGGCAACACTGCAAAATGTCAGTACACTGACTACATCGCATCCTACCCTCTAGACGTTACTGTAAGGCTTTTTTATTTAATTGTTTGGATTACATTTCCCGCCGCACTTTGAAATCAGGATTTCAAAAAAAACAACAAAAAAAACCCAAACTCAAATGGCTGCTGAAACATGTTGCATGGGTCAAAATACAGTTGCCGCAGACAAGATCTGTTGAAAGCTGATTGAGAAAAATCTTAATTTTATTGATATTTAGAAACAGTTTAGCTTTTTAGGGGCCAAGTTGAAATTTTTTTTTTTTTTTTCGATCGCCGCACTTTGAAAATCCTGCCAGTGCAATGTAATCCAAATGATTAAAAAAGATAAGCCTAATCAGTTTACATTCTGACGCCCCCTTACACAACCCCCTCGTAAAAAACTACGTTACCTGTAAAGTCTGGATACGAGTACGTCATTCGTGAAGCCCATTCCTCCCCAGTACTGTAGACACGCGTCGCTCACCTCCCTAGCGAGTCTCCCAGACTTCAGCTTACACATCGAGGCAAGTTTCGTCACATCTTCACCCTTCATGTACTTTCCTGCAAATACACAAAAGGTACACATGTAGAATTTCACATGCGACAAGCGTTATGAACTAATTGATGCGCTTAAGCTGCTAAAACGCAGACCATTCTTCTGCCTCTCTGCCTACTTTTCTATCCGTCTGTCTATCATAGTCTCTGTTGCCTTGTTATTTCCTTTTTTCTCAGTGCTGTTTCATTTTATTTTATACTCTGTGCCTTATTGTTGTTTATAAATGCTAAGTCATCACTAACAAGACAACATAAAAATGAACTTTGGTGTGTACTCGGCAGTCAGGATCATGGTACCCAAGGGCAGCTGACAGATCCACCAATGCACAATGTCGTCACAAATCCAATTCAGAAACATCAGTAATTTCCGAATTCGGATTTCAATCTACAATTACTTTTTTAAGGACGAGATCCTGTGTACTCCGTATCAAAGTCGAGATAATCTTTCACTCGATCAGAATTGTTAGCGGACGAGATAGATTGTCCACCGGCTGATCAAAGATTTCTCGTAAGAGGCGCTAATCTTGGGACGCCCTAATTTTTTATCCTCATGCCTATCTGCATTGATGCTCTGTGTATTCGAGGGAAACTAGATTTGTGTTCTTGGCAGCCATTGAACCAGTACCCATACCCCCACCCCCTACCCTGGACTGGGGAAATGCATTTCGGGCCATTTCAGACAATTTTGAGAAAAGTTGGACCAGGACCGTCAGAATCGTTAAAAAACTGCATGAAAATAAAGAGGCCAGAGCCCCCTGCATGATCCGCCAACGTTGATGCGTTTGTCACACAGCATTTTTGAGTCTTATGCCCCGCTAGGGGATGGGAGACTCTCTGTATTCATAAGGTTTTCATGTTTTCCTGGCAGCCATTACAGTTTTCTGGGACCAGACTCCCCTCCTCGGGAATAGGGAAATGCATTTCTGACCATTTCAGACAATTCTGGAATAAGCTGATCCATACGGCATGAGGCTCTGTGCACCGACAGGTCATCCCTTGTTGTCACTGTGGTCAATGTATTTAGCCAATCAATACGCCAATATTTATGTCGAGCCACCCCATGAGCCAATTTAAATGTGTTAAATATATAAACATCAACAGATATTGATATCATTCTTTTGCATAAAAACTGTGCAATACATCAAATTATTGATTTATCCTGTATAACTCATCACATCTGGCAAGACAGGTGTTTCGGGGATTTCTGAACATAAAGATGAGTCAGTTATCTAGAATCTACAACGGTACTTTTAACATCTAATCTGTACTTTGCAAATTACGTCGAAGCATAAGCATGTACAGATTCATCAAGGTAAGTTTACATTTTAGAAACGACATTTATCTTGTATTTCCCTCTAATTTTTCATCTCGTTTACTTTTTTTTTCAGTGTAAAACCCTAAGGGGTTAGGAAGCATCTGTTCATTACGAACTGTGGCATCGTTAAATCGATATCGACTGATACAAACGTAGATTCGTTTGCAAATTAGACAACACAACTTAGGTAAGCAATATGGCCATTCACTCATTCATTCTGTTAATTAAAACAGGATAATAATAAATAAATAATCAAACTGATAGGAAACAAAGGGTGAAATGATATGAATGTTTGCCACATTGTAATTAAACTATTACGTGTGATAATTAGCTTAGTCGGAACATGATTCGACTTGTTATTTGATTTCTTCTCATCTGGTTTGGCTAAATTTTAACACAACTAATTTCAAGTGAAATTCTACACTCACTATTCAAATATATAACAAAAACTACTGGACTCATAGTGATACAATTACATCAATTTGTACATGAATAAACATGCGTGCAAACGTGAATGAATCGGAATAAAACGACAGGATATCATGAGGTGTCACAACTGTGTGTTCTGCTAAAAGTTGTCAATACCGAAAGAAAGGGGATCTGTAAAAGCCATTAAAGGATTATAGAGTTGTTGAAACATCACCATTCATAAGGTTACTTCCCTACGATATGTTTAGGGGGATATGTATTCATGCGAAACTGGTGTCCAATAACTACTGGAGATATAGCTTTGTGCATGATCGTCTTAAAAACTTCATAATTAACGTAAGTAATAAATTTACGAGTACTTTTATTATAAAATGACTCCTCAGCATGCACTACTTTTGCGAACATTTCCCCCTTTTAATTTGATTAGTTGCTGTGTAAAATATGTGTTCTAAACACTAATGTTTTAAACATTTATTTTCAATTAATTCTAATATGACAACATATTTTTACACAAAAAACGTTTTCTTGTATTGACTTTAGTAAATGAACTTGTAGCACTATGTTCGTACTATCAAGCGAACGTATGTGGCAAAAATATTTACAATATCTGCAAAATATGGACTAAACGTAAACGTTGCAACTATACTATTTGTAAAAAATAGTAAATGCTGTGGATACAGCTGTGGATACTCTGATCACAATAACTCACTTTCAGCAACTTTCTAAATTGTTTCTTTAAGGCAGTTGACTCTGCCAAGAAAGTTAATTGCAGGCTACTGACGAACCATACTATTAACCGTCATGGTGGTCTGAAAAGATTACGGTGTGGTTATGATTTTGGTGGAAAACGGCAAAATTATAGACTTAGTAAAAGTCTAATGAAACACCTTAACACGTTTCCGAATGTTGGTAAAGTTTAGTTGAGGTTTGTCGAAATGTTTTCACTAATTAGACCAATTAGCCCTCTTACTAAGTTTCTTGTTCTTATACCATGTTACTTTGTTCTAATTCTATGTTTCTGCTTAATGTTGATTCAATCGTTATTATAACTCATATGTTTATGCTGCCACCTTGTAATTTATTGCTGTTTAGTCGTTAGCACATATTTGTTTTGCTAATTAATCTAAATAGTTAAATTTGACAAACTATCTCGAAAAACCCTTGATAATTTTTAAAACAATGCTGATGGCTTTTAGCAAAAAAGTAAATTTAAAGTCCTGTGTATCTTCAGCCTCTTAAACATGTTTTTCATGTTTAACAGTAAGCATGGAGATTTTGTTCTCCAAGCAGAGTTACCGCTTCCCCAATATTTTGCAGTATCAGGAATTTGGTGCTATATCACGTTGAAGTCGCTATATTTTTAACATAGACTTTCAGACAAACCAGACGGGACAATATGCCTTCCGTTAGAGACATTCATAACACCATTTTGTTTATGAATGAGACCTATAAATTTGTGGAATTTTTCGTCAATAAAATCGTAAAGGAGTTTCCTGAGCCTTCAACATATTTCTGTAACTTATGAGTCGAACTCTGACTGAAATAATGCAATGAGCTTGATGTGTACAAATTCACCACTGTTTTTGAACTAGGTCAGAAACTTCATTTGTTTGATGGAGTGAATAATGCTATGTTCATGAATGTGTAATTGCACAGGTGATAAATGCACTTGCTCAGCTGCATTCATCCGTACTAATAACACGCAGGTGACATCATATGACATGGAATTACCTAAAAATACACGGGAGCCGCAAAAGTTATGGAATTTGCCCATTTCGCTTGAATAAACAAAAGTTGACATTAGGATTCAGCTCAGTCGAACAATTGATCTAGATATTGATCAGTGCCGTGCATTGATACCGTTCCCTCTGCGGGGGTTGTGGGGACATGGAAGGTTGACTTCTCAAAGCTGCTTTGTGAAAATTAAAACGTTTACAAAATACTAAACCATCCTGGTGATAAGAATTAATATTTTCGATAAGATTGTGTTGATGAAGATTGTGCAGTACAAATACAATGGTACATTATTGAAGCATATAAAAATAAACTAAGAGGTCAATATGAAACATTAACAAGTCTAAAAAGCTGGGATGTGCTATAACCTGACCTTGATATGACCTTAATCTAGTCCTTGATATCTGTGTTCCAGCTGAATGAAATATGGTGGATGGTGCAAAACAAAATGGTCCCGCATATACGTGATGTAACTAAAAGCGTGATTTCTCGCACTAGTTGTTCCCATCACGATATCATTCATATTTAATCGATAACATCTGTGATAACTTCAACTTAGCCTTTTTATCATTGATCGGTAATTCGCAACTTTTTCCCTTTACTTCCAATTGTTTCACAGTTCTTCACAGCTCGCTTTATCTTTTCCACTGACTTCAGTTCGAAAAGTACAGTAATTGAATGTTACTCAAATAGTCCACAACCCTCAAGGATCATATTTAACTTTACAAAGAAGACCTTGAAGTAGTATTGACGGTTGCGATCTTAACAAGAAGATAATTATGCCTTAGACTGCTTCTCAATTTGTCGATATGTTTGCAAGAAAACGCACTCGGTCCCGTCGGCATGCAGACAAAACGCACTTTAGCATTTATTCCCATCTTGCAAAATACCAGGGTCATTGATACTTGGGAGTTTAGGTTGATTTCTTACATATGATTGTTTCCTTACATAGTTGTTTTGACAATGTTACATCGCGCTGTAGCAGTCTCAACTACACGCGGTCTCAGCTACGCACAGGGTAAATAGTTGAAATGTTGTGTAGAAAGTCATGGAAAGTCATTTTTCACTTACTTTGTGTAGCGTTACCTTACATTTCTCTGAATAAAACAAATAAATAAATATAGTTTGTAGATAAATAAAAACAAAATGTCTATTTATTTGTCAGTGTCATGTGGTAAATAATCATAGATAATAATAATTTTTTAAAATTTATTTATTGTACATCATTTTACAACTATTAATATTAAATTAAATCAATCAATTTATTAATTAATTTAATTAATTTAATGAGAGATGTAAAATTATATACAATAAATAAATAAATTTATTTGTCTATGATCATTAACTACTTGACACTTTGACAAAAAAATTTACATTGCAAATTTTTATTTATCTGCAACTATTATTACATGACATTTGCAAACTATATTTATTTATGTATTTATTTTGGAGAAATGTATGGTTATGCTACTCAAAGTATGTGAAAAATAACTTTCCATGACTTTCCACGCAAAGTTTCAACTATTTACACCTTATTTAAATACACTGTATGTAACCCGTCCCTGGACGTGTATTGTACACGTGATCGTAGTCGGTCCTGCACGTAACCAGGACTGGTACAGCATGCTGGTTTGCTTACATTTCAACGACTTTTGGCTCCAAATATATGTATTTGGTTCCAAAATGTGCATTTTTAGAGCAAGAAAAGATTCCCACATTTTCCATGTAATTTATTATAGTAATGCCGCAAAGGGTAGCCATGAAACGCGCAATTTGAGCTCTACATTGTATGACCTTTGATTAAGAGCCCACTGCTTAACTGGACCGACTGGTATGAGAACTGATGCGAAGAAATAAGAACAATCTTTGATAAAACACGAAATCAAAGAAAGAGCCTTTCCACAACAAGGCCACATGGACTTCCTGTCTTAAATCATGCCTCTGACGATGTCATGTAATAACATCTTTATAATGACACCAGACCTTTTTAGGTATCATCTTTGATCTTGGGTCGCATGTTCCTATTCTACTTTGTTTACATTGCATTTTAAGGTCCACTTATACACTTAGCCTCGTGCAATGATATGACGACGTTCGTGCACCTTGATTCGAGCAAGAAAAAATATTCTTGAACTTACTAGATTTGTCTCAACTAAATGATAACGCTTCCGGTCACTTTGTTTATTTGCCATTATTGAATAGATCTTATAAAAAAAAGGGATTTATTGTTAAGAATCATATCGTTTAAAATTGAATGATTTAAGCACAAATTTCTGAATGTTGAGATTTCCTGCTTCTTGCACTTCAATTTTGGCACAGAAGAACAACATACAAAAATAAATTAAAGTGAAATTTATTTTTGTTGTTGAATGAACCGTACGAAAAAAGAGATTTAAGGCTATGAAGTTTTCTTATCAAAGTGACCAGAAACATTTTGATGTAGTTGGAACAAGACTCATTGTATGGAAATCCAACCCTGGGAATTAAATGCATTTGACTGAATACTAATATCACAACTACGGTCGAGGTGCAGGTACTTTTTTCAAGAGGATTTTAAAATGTTTACCGAGAAAACTTTTCGCCAGTACATTGGGTAAGCACTTGAGGGCAACGTTTGACGATCACATGTTGTGGAGAAACCTTGTTAACAAACGTTTTACGTTTTTTATTTTTTGTACTTATAAAACAGTGATCACATAAGCAGGTAAGCATGACGCATTTTTAAACGCATAGCTCAGTTGGTGGAACGCTGAACTTGAGAGCAGGAGGTCGCGGCTTCGCTCCCCGGAAAGTTGGACTCAGCCTTCCATCCCTCTGTCGTTGAAACACACGTTTTTTTGGGTCTGAAACACTCAATAAGCTAGATTCTTCTTTTATAACATGACGACAGTATCTTGTAAACACTGAAAGGGCTGACATGGAGAATAATAAAACCTCGGCATTTTATCAAATGAACAATACATAACTGAAGCAGAACGAATTAAGTGTTAATCGGCTACTGTATTCTTGGCACGTTCGCTTTGGGTCGAGAGTTTGAAGTGACTTTGAATCTCATACCTGAACCAATTTCGGATTACAATTTCAACCACTGAATAATTCTTTTAGCTTTTAAACGTTTGTAATGACACTCAATGCCCGAAGCTTGTCTGTAGAATCAGATGAATGTCTTGCCATTAGGCAGCAGACGTTTGAAAAATTGCCACAAGAGTACCATGTTGCAACAGAAGCGCTTTTGAAGTACAGAAGACCCCTTCGGCTGGCTGGCTTCCAGCACTTCATTAAAACACTGTTCTCGTGTCCGACACACTTGAGTTCCAGTGAGTTATAAATCTCCAAATATTGGTTTAAGAATCAATTTGGCTTTTTTTTTTTTTTGCAAACGTACTCATAGACATATAAATGTCTTTCTATGGAGCCACTGGTACCCTCTGTTTCGGATTTGGGTGACTCTGCCCAT
Source organism: Haplosyllis anthogorgicola (assembly GCA_038406195.1). Classification (NCBI taxonomy): domain Eukaryota; kingdom Metazoa; phylum Annelida; class Polychaeta; order Phyllodocida; family Syllidae; genus Haplosyllis; species Haplosyllis anthogorgicola. The sequence goes on from JBCAUI010547245.1 coordinate 11,931, forward strand.
GGGTTTCAAAGCCAGGGTAGCTGTGCGGCTAGTATGTTCCCTCACCTGCACACTGTTATCCTCATGCTTTTTGCTCAATTGGAGCACACACTGTATGTGGGTGTTAGCAGGAAACAGGCCACACTTTTCACAGATATACGTTTTAAAGCATTGGTGAGAAAGTAGTGTGTAGGATGCGAACCCGCAACCTTCGAATCTTGAGACAGATGCTCAGCTAAATAAATGTACATAAATGTTAATAATTGACAAATGACATAGTGAATTTCGAAAAAATCACCAAACATTAAATTGGGTTATCACAGTTAGATTTATCAACTCAGCAAATTCAACTGTAACAAATGTTTGTGGAACATAGTCTACTAGTAGCGGGTAGTGTGCCTGCAGGCCCACAACGTTCTATTATTATATCCTTTCAACACGTAAAAGTCCCATGAAATGCATGAAGTGTTGAGATACATGTTCTGTTAGAGCTCGGCTTCACAATTAAGTTGTAGAGGGAAATATATTGCAGCTAAAATTGAGGCAATACATTAGCCAGGTGATCCCCGCCATTACTATTGGCAATACAAGCAGGTTGCCATGGATACACACCAACTAAACAAAAAAGGAGCTAATTGTAAACACGAAGAGATGTAATGATGGACTAGTGCAGCCTTCAAGACATGGCTTGTTTCATGCTCAAGGCGAGGAAAGGAAAAATTACACAGGCCGCATGGAAATATTTCAAGTGTCTTTCTGGCCGTGTTGCAAATGAATGTAGTTTAAGTGTCGCACGGTGTCGGTCATAACTGCAAAGGTTTCGGCGAAAAACTTTGTCATTAGACATGCATTTTAAATGTAGATATGCAAAAAAGTGCATCAAAAGTGTTCCTTAAGTGGCAAATCAATGGACAATGCGATAGTTTTGCTTGTGAATGCTTAAAGGGGAAATACCTTTGAGTGAAAGATATGATTATGTTGTTCGAGGTTTCCCAGCGTGGTTCATGAGTGGGTGTTATCGGCATATACCAGGTAATCAGTCCTAACTTTTTCTTCTTACAATAATTGTTTGTTTTTCTGCTAACTATTTTTATAAGGAAATCAACTAAATTTCTTTATTCCGCTCGAATAACTTTACGATGTACAAAAAATTCTTCCATTTAACTATTTAGAAATTAAAATCACCATTCAGTAATGTTTCACTGTAAGCTCCAGCGAAATTTTTAAGTCATTTTCCGATTTATTATTTTTTGTTAAAATCTTGGTAATTGCCAAAGCGGAATACTTCTAATTAAACATTTTAAAAAGGAATTTGTATTCTTCCTGGCATTGGGATTTAGACGTCTGCACTTTAGTTGGTGCAAACTTAACAAGTCCCATGTATTTTGCGACAGGTACTTTTGATACGCATTCTGAAATGGTTGGACAAATTTCAATTGTTCGGTATTAAATGGGTTGTCTGTTAATAGTTGATTAAGACTTCAAATTGGGGATATTAGAGAACTTTTACTGATATTTTGCATGTGTGAAATAAGACTCGTTTCCTAATGTTACAGTGCTTCAGTTCCTTTTTTCACTTCAAAACTGTGTCTGGCTATAAGTCACTTGACTTGGCAATATATTGGCTGATATATTATTGATAACCACATTTTTCATTTATTGTCACTACACCCCGCATGTGTCAGAAAAAGACATCTTTTCTACACTTCATGGATATTCGAAAAGCGTTTTGTTTCATCAGAAACAGTTAAATGTTGTCTTTATTGACGACTTATTGTGTTCTTTGTGTGCTAATGGAGTTAATTCGGTTAGTGTTACTAAGAAAACCACGCATAGACACGCCTGATTCCGTTCATTAGATTAATGTGTACATGAAAGTGCATGCGATGGGGGAAAACCGCACTACGTAAATATTTGCAGCAGTTTGTTACAAATGATTCCAAATTGACAGTGTTCCTTTCCACTTTTAAACATCGGATATAAAAAAAAACCCCACTTTATGGATAATACTATATCAAAGGTAGAAAGAGAGTCAACGAATAATTACAGGTATTCGTTTTTACATTAACCAACTTTACATGCGTTCTAGTTATTATCTTGTCCATTCTGCAACAAACTGTTTTGTGTGTTTTGAGACAGGAAATAATTTGCTGGTAGATTGTTCACAGTGATTAGTTCCCGCGAAAATACACTGCGAAAAAATCTCACAATTACACCTCTGAATTTACGCGCAATAAACACATCTGTTTTCGACAATTATGCAGAACAAGAAAAAATCTGCGAAAAAAATCCGTGCTCAAGGTGAACTGGTACAAACTATTATTACTACAGCCGAATGGAGGAATTATATTTCTGTCGCGGTGACAAAATGGCACATTAAATTGAAACAGTATTCAAATGTTTTAAAATTACTACAAGTTAAACTGCACAGATTTGAATTGGTATTTGACACAAAGTAAGAATGAAAAGACAAGTTGTGTTTTTGTATACAATGTGAACTAATCAGTAGAAAGCAAACATTATCACGTGTAGCTCACAGCTATAACCAGACATCATTAAAATAATAAGACTGTCCATAAGTTAACATGCTACCGTGACAAGTCAACCGGTGAGACATTTCTAGAGAAAACTATATAGTTTGAATATAGTTCGAAAAACGAAGTGCGACAAACGTCTTTAAACGTAACATTGAGCTTCGATACGACAAAATGTAAATACAGTAAAGTCTGTGTGAAGAGAAAGGTTAAATTCTAAGAAATTATTTCAATTGACAGAATCTTTCTCTTGAAATGGACCAAATATAATGGATTTTAATGCAACAGGCTGCAGAGAATCCCTTATGTAAAAGGCAAACTTTCCTTTCAAACAGACTTAACTGTACAATTACACAGCTGTTATCATTTCTTCTGGCAAAATTTGGGAACAACAGATCTCACAATTCGACCTTGATTTTCAAAATATGTTTCAAAAGGCAGATAGAAGATGGAAAACAATAAATATCAATAAGTATCAGCCATGTCACCAAACCTTTATCATTACTTTCACTCATATCAGTGCTGTTCTACAGCAATTTACATAGTGACAAAATTTCATTGTTGCACAAAAAGCTTGAATCTACATTTATTTATCTTGTATGATGTATGGGTACATTCAGATTCTTAAAACCATAAACCCCTAATTTACATTTCCGACTATCTAAACCATTACACCCTATAATGATCAATATATTCTTCATAAATCAAGTCAGAACTCTTAACGATGCTTTTTCTCTGTCTATTTTGTCAAGTTACTGAAGATACGACTACAAGTGGTAAACTGAGTCAAGAAGCCCTTCAAGTGTCCTTTCTGTGTACATAAGGAGTAAATTTGTCAACGGAGAAAATCCGTTTGAAGATCCAGAGCAATTCAATCCACTTGGTCCTTCACTGTGTCATCAAGAAACAACTGGGAGAAAATTGTTTAAAAAGGGGCATCACAAGAGCAAATTGTCAAATTTACCGTTACTGGATCGTCTTTCAGGGATCAGTGGATTTCATTGTTGAAAGCTTTGAAAAGAATCATTAAAACTGCAGAGGAAGTTAACTTCAAACTGACACATCATTCTCTCTCTTTCTGGAGTATTGAGATATTAAATTCATTTACTTTACACCACATACTTAATTTGCACGGCTAATGTAGGTATTACCCTCTGAGGGGCTACATTGGAAACAGATCTCATGACGATTTGAAAGTTTCTCCACCAACAAAGTAAACCTACTTTGGCATGTTTGATAGCTTCATCGATTTGGTTCTTTTCAATGAGGTAGAAAACTGTTCAAATTGACTCAGATGATTTGATGAGCCACAAAACAGTTAAACGCTACTGAAGTAACATAACTGGTATTTATTTTACACCTCTGGTAGAAAACTACGGACTGTGTGTGTTGAATAGAAACTGCGAATTTAAAACGTGGACTTACTCGTCTTGAACAACATGGCTCCGCAGAAATTATTTGGTGCTTTCTTCCCCTGGTGCTTTTACATTGTTTTACTGTCCATCCTGTCGCGCATTGTCAGAAGTCAACGCACCTATCTGCGAACCTGCGACTGTGAATATGTGGTGGATGGGAAATGTGCCTTTACCATGCTATTGCCTTTAACCAGAGGTAAGAACGGAATTATACTTTACTCAATTTAGTGTCGAATACTTCAGTGCACTAGCGCCAGTTTCCGCAGTTTATAACTATGAAATTGTTGGAACAACTTAACAATTGCACAACGAACCATGATGTCAAGTGTACCACAAGCCATTTGTAGATCTTCGTTGAAATGTCGTGGGTTTTTTTGTTTATTTGTTCTTTGTTTTGTTATTGTTGTTCTTTGTTTTGATTTCCGTTTTGGTAAATCCTATTCACCGTACACCGGGCAAGTCCAATTCTCGAAATCAGATATTTATGCGGCAACATTTTCAACGAATCAGCAGTTTAAAATCATTGATTTCGACTGATTTCTATGCAAACAATATACTGACTTTTATCATGCATCTCGGTTATAAAGTGAGGATTTCGTTTAATACGTTGCAATCTATTGAATTTTCAGATGCTTTACCAGAACAAACGTGTCCACAACATTCCTATCCAGATCCCCCTGGTGGCCAAACATCACAACTCCAGAATCATGTGGCGTCCCTCGTTTCCAATGTGACCACGCTTCACACCAGAATGTTGGAACAATCCCACATGCTCAATCAACTCCAAAGTGTCCTCCTTTCGCTCAAACAAAACGGTGATGTGGATATTTTAAATGATCAGCAAATAAACCTAAACAAGACAGGAATGGACGGCAATCAAACTTCCAAATATTTGCAACAACTAACGAATGCAATTGAAGCTATGAAGCTCCAGATCAGTTCCCTCCAGAATGCTAACATGACAAATCTCAGGAACACTGTAACACATCTTACTTCAGAAGTTGCTACGTTACAGGATAAAGCAGAGTCATTCCAAACTTTTATGGATACCAGTAAACCAATCATTGAAAGCATCCATAACGAGTTCAACCAGATGAAAAGATCGGGAGCATATTGTTATGAAAAAGGTAAAATCTCTAGTATTCGTAGAAAGTATGAAATGAAACTTGCTTTACACTCTTATCATGAATCGTGTAGTTAACAACATTCAAACTTCTCTTTTTTTCTAAATTAGTTACACTACAGTTACCTGATTTTTTATTTGTTATCTTTACAGGTGTGCTGATTGGCAGATTAAAAGAAAACAACACAGTCACCAATGGCACCATAACTGCTTCTAGCGAATTTGATGTTTTTCACGGGAAACATAAAATCAACATTTACAACCCAGATCCGCCGGCTGCTTGGTGTCCACGTAAGTATACGAGTTATTTTAACGGATGAAGTGTCACTGTTAACGATCTTACATGTTCCCAGACAACTTCATTCTTGTGTTTAAGTGCTCTTTCCATATATTTTCCTTGGTCATTTCCCTCATACATTTTAACTGATCGGTTATGTGAGACTATTATGTCTGCATAGGTTGCACTTTTCCCTAGTGTTCAGAAGACATAGCGCAACACATGCGCCCTGCAGTCGACACGGGTGCGTTATTTCCTAGTGTGTAGCTGAAATTGCGCAGAACTGCAGTTGGCAATTAGCCTTGCTTACCCTTAAACCTTTCCATAAAATTTGTAAACGATTAGGATTTTCTGTATTTTTTCGTTAGTTGAATGTAAGTATCAAGTCGGTTCACAGTGAAAAATCCACACAGTTAGTGGATGTATACTCGAGTTATTGGATAAATGATTTGGAAACTCTACCTTAGGATTATTTATCGTAAAAATTAATTGAGATATTTTATTCTGAGTTGAGTAGACATTCTACATAATAACAATGACAGGTGGATGACAGATCTTCTACAGAATTTTATTAAATCGTAACTACATTGCATTGGTCTTGATCTGCTCTTTAAAAAATTCATTTCAATTTGTGATGGATTTGCCCGATTGGCATCACAAAATCATTCCGTTATTAAAGTCACTCATTAGACATGTAGCCTTTAGGGATGTCAACTCGAAGGGTTTCTAAGCTCAAGCTGGCTCGATGTTTTCAGCTCGAGTTTAGAGCCAACTCAAGTTATTTATAGAAATTAGTACTAAATTGAATAGAAATTATTGAGTAATTGCTGATACACAAAACTTGGTCAGGCAGCTGTATTTTACTTATGAAGCCACTAATTTTAAACAGATGATTGTTTTTTGTGAAGCCACTTTAAATACTTTAGTAAATGCCACTTCACTTCACAGATATTGGCTGAATACTTGTGTAATTATGTATTCACCATGAAGCCAATACATACTCACTTCAAAGATATATGACAATGTCAAGCCATGAGCTGCAAGTGCAGCTTGAGTTGTAATTGAGCTGAAAAGTCAGCTCGAGTTTCAAATCAGCTCGAGTTGAATTGACATCCCTAGTAGCCTTTGCTTTCATTGCTTTTCTGCTCTTTTCCATTCTTATCCTCCAAGATTGAGCAATGTTCTTCATTATCACTCAAAATTTTCATGAGGTGAGAGCGATGCTGTTAATGCATTATGATTTGTACACCAGTGTAGGTATTTAAGATGTATGCAGATACCAAAATATTCCCGTGGGAATGCTGCAGTACTCAAAATAGTTATCCACTCAAATCCATCAGCTATTATCAGTAGTGGAAAAGAGCGGAAAACGGACGAAAGCAAACATAGGCTACATGTCTATTAGCGTTGCATGCACAGACGCATAAAATAAACGTTTCAGATTGTTAACTCAACTTATACGCAGCTTGCGTGAGTTAAGTTACAACTGAAAGACACTTCATGTAAAAAATGCAAAGATCTATTGATTAAAACTACCACATTCATGCAACCTATAATCGTATTTCAAATCAGGCACCAAAGAACAAATTATGAATGTGCGTAGAATAGTAAGAATGCGTGCGAAATGCATGAGTTTTCTTCGCATGCACAAAACATTATTGATATTGTGCCGTTCGTAAAGCATTTAATTATTGCCACACCGGTTATAAATGGAGCTCTTTGATCTGACCAATCTATCATTTTCATCCCGATTCACATTAAAAATATCAATATGCACTTAGAGCATTGTATTAATGGATGTTTTAAAAAGACAAATTACCCAGGAAAATTCGATTCTCATTCACTGGCAGTTTCTTGAAAGAAAATGTAATGACAATCAAAGTTTGTTATAAATCAATGACAGTTACCCTAATTGTTTTAACAACTCAATGAAAGTCGTTTGTAACAGATAAAATCTAAGCGTCGTTTAGATTCAAGTGGGTGATAACATTTGTCACTTTCTGAGAGCGCAGACGAGCATAATGTTTCTCAGTTCAGAAACCAAACCTTTCACAGCATGTCAATGTACACTGAAATCATTTCAGATGTACTAAACGAGAAGTTAAAGTGCTCATACTGATAAGGCTTATTTCATTTTTTACAACTTTTGCAATCTATCGTAGAACGAATAAAGGTGCTTCTGGCGTACTTTCAAATATTTGAGAAGAAAGTAATATAATTTCACAGGAAACTTTTTTAGTTTAGTTTATATTTCCTCAACACGCCAACAATTAGTTAAGCTATCTCTGTATAACACAAGCAATTGACAAGACTTCCTTAAAGCATGTTACTGATCTCTTAAAAGTTACGTCCTAAATAATACAATAAGAATCGAGGGCATCATGCCCATGCTTTATGCAAAACTAAACTTGACAAGACAGGTTCTGTTTCCATTGGACCATGCACGAGTGATTTTTTGCTGGGACTCCTATCTTCTTTCTGTATTGTTCACGTTAAGAATCTACAAAGCGAAGTTTTATTCTCACTCAGGGGCAGGAATCGGTAGTCACATGTCGCGGATATCTTAATTGAAGCCTTCCGTGTTAAAAGCCTAAATGATTGTAGGTTTCTGCTGTAGCTGAAGGGGTTTAAACACTCGCGACAAATGCGGGCGAAGAATCTAACCTCTTATAATACTGCAAAGTTAAGCCGGGACTTTCTTATTGGGGCAAATGATCCCGATGATAAAATCGAAATTTGAGCCATTCCTCCCAAATAGTCCACTATTGTGCTTCAAATATTGTGTGTCGGTTATTTTCTTTACCTACGTGCATAAACCAAATTGTATAATACACTCAAAGAGTCAGGGTCACGTCAGTCAGACAAAATATCCAATTTTAACGATTCGCAGTACAAACACATTTCGTAAATTACCATTTTTGAAGTTTCAATAGCAACATGCGGTGCGCATCTTTCGTAAATTAGCCAATTTGCCTTACGTTAGGCTAATGTTACACCAGGCAATTTTCCACCGATTTTCGGCGGCGAATACATAGCTTTTACCTTCAAATCCCTCTGACAGTGGGTGTAAAATCGGCTTGTGTAATTGCAGTCTTAAGGTTTCGTTGAAACTCAAATGTCTGTGCAAGGCGACCACCCTTGCCGCATGTTATGTTGCAAACTGACAACGTTTTTTTTATCCGGCATGTAATACTTCCAAAAATATCTATCAACGTTTTGTTGTCTGACTTTATCGAGTTTGCTTGTTTAGAATTTCACTCTGGAATGCACTTCTATTAACGGATACTTTACTTAAAAGTTAGAAGATAGGCTCTAAGGAGACCGGGGATTAACTATGACCTTTGATGACTTTAGGCATCGTCACTGTCCTATTTAATTGCTACTAGAGTCAATCTTATCTCACTTAACCATCACAACCATGTTGTAAGCCAATATTATATAACTCAGGAAAGTGTAGCCTGAGGGTCTTGTTTTCCTTTATTAAAGATAAACTTCAACCATCAGTTGTGATCTTTCTTGCATATCTCAAAATGTTGTGGTTACCAAAGGAATAAAACTTCAAGTGCATTTTACCTTATTTTTGTACACTGGGGAATTTTCCTTAAAACACCTTATTAAATTTCAATACAGTATAAAAACATACAAGTAAGCAGGCGAGAACTGGGGATCAACTGTTGGGTCATGATGTCCTGAATTTGATGCCAAGATTATTTTGTTCACTTGATCCCTGGCTAAATTTCAATCGGTCATCTTCAGACTGAAACCATTTTTGCCAAATGCTAATACATACCTTGTAACAAGGGTACAAGTATTCCTTACACATGTATACTGAACACAAATGCCTGAACCATCTGATTGAGTGCATTTACCTATGCAAACTGTCATTGAAGTGACTAGACTAAAGCAATATGAAATCGTAATATTAGTACACCCCGAGGTATACCATTACAATACAGAATTTCACAAAAATCTTTAACTCAAGACTTCGTCATAAAAATTGCGCGAGTTTGACAAAACCTCGACAACAGTGACACCATTGTTGATAGTTACCTTGTATATTTGAGTTTTAGTTACTAACATGATATTCGGCATCACATTTTCCCATTACCATTACCATCTATTTCAGAGCAATTGTTTCAACTACTCTGCAATAATTGCAGAGATAGTTCATTCACCTGGTGCAATAGGGTGTTTAGCACACTGGGCAATTCAAGCATGCATCCTGTGAAAGTCCAATGGTTACTTCTACAGTGACAAACGCTTAAAGTAATGAGGTTAATTCTATTACAATTATCGGGATAACGCCCCAGAGATTAGTTGGTACAATAAAGAGCATGTTTCTTGCATTCAATGTGCCGTTCTCAAAGGTGATTTACAAGATTTAATACCAGTAGAGAACTATATCCATTTTCGACGTGGCTAAAGCCTGTTTTTCTGGTCCTAATTTCACACCTTGGCAAGCTGGTGCTTTAAGGTGACATACCCAGAATACCCACACCCAGATCCGGAATGGAATCCCGAGCTTGTGATGACATACCGGTAACGCCGGGGACAACTGAACGCACCGAACAACAATCGACGAAACACTGAACAAATTTTACATGTATTGCAAGCCAAAATATCCATCGAAGACATATAAATGTTTATAACCAGTTTCAAGAGTATGTATTAACCTGGAAACCAGACCCTGAATAACAAATTACAATATTAAAGCTCTAGAAACCTTCATTCGTTTCATCGAGATTAAGTGGCAGTTACATTAAGTATTTTGCCATTGTGTGTTGTTATTGGAGCTGGGCCTAAAGTTTGCAATTGTAAAACAAAATAACACGATTTCAAGGGAATGAGTTATAAACCAAGTGGCTGCCAATGACTTCAAATAAAGAAACCGTCCATAAGATTAACAACGAATGTAGGTATATGACATATTAAAAGAAACTTGCCTTTCTTTACCTTCTTGAGAATAAATTATGTACATAGGTTTTATCTAAAGGGGGTTTGTGCGATAAAATTCTTAAAACAACAGATGTTCATGTGTAGTCTAAGACTTTCCTTTGGTTCTTCAATCATATGAGAGCACTATATATTTAACTTGAGCATTTTAGGCATCATTGTAACCAAATCATAACGATGTAGTAAATCATGTCATCATGATGATGACAATGGGATTCTAAACTAATATTTTGTGAAAAAAAATAGTTGATATATGTGTGACAGATTTGCATTCCTAGCCTGAGGACTGGAACCGAATGTGGGACATTTAAACGTACGTTTTGTACAAAATTATCTCACAAATTAACGCCATAAATGGGAGTTCTATCTTTTTTCGTGTCGTATTATGCAAAGTTTCATGGCACATTCTGTCTTTTTGTACGCTTTGAGCCTAAAACCGAAGAATCGTGACTCATTTTACGAGTATGTAGCAAAACTTACAAAAGATGCTTCTTAACCGATCTTATTCTTTGCCAGTTTTCAGCCACATATGGCATGTGCAATTCTCTGAACACGAACAAAATATGGTCACTTGTACAAAAGTGTATAAATATGATAAAATGTGTTTCAGGACTCATCCTTAAAGCAAGCAGGTTTCTGTTTACCTGTCTGTGATGGGAAACATCGATTGCTTGCCAAGTGTTGTGACACCATAAGAGAAGTCTGTTTGTCTTTGCACATGTTAC
>JBCAUI010547246.1:0-10538 GCA_038406195.1 Haplosyllis anthogorgicola
TCCTAGTTACAATAAACTGATTAAACCTAATGAACCGCATCTCGAGTTGATTTGTATGTTGGAACCAAAGGAACAAATCCGAACACAACACCAGTTTTCGGCTAATTGTTCCATCAATTTTGCAGGGCGAAAAAGGAAAGAGAAGAACAGGATATAGCTGCAATAGAATGGACAAAGCGTAACCCAACTAAGTCAATGCCTCTAGACGAAGACGGATTACCGATGACGCCGTGGCAGGCTGAATTACGTGAGCGCAAAGACTCTAAAGCAAGTAACAGTGACAGTTCTCGACCCACATCAATGCACAGTCAATAATTGAGTGGATGTTCAGTGTATACACACTCGTCCCCGGATATATCGATATTTTTGGTGCGGAAAAATGGCATCGATATAAGCCGGATATCGAATTAAGCAGAACAAATATCTACATATTTTAATTTGATTTACTGCAAGAGATTGTATCGAAATAAGCGGGATATCGATATAAGCGATATAGATATATCCGGGGAGGAGTGTAAATGATTTGTATAAGGTGCAGTACCTCTTGGGCGTATTGCATAATACAACTGACCCTTTCCCTTGCAATGGATATTATAGATAATTCATACACAACAGAAATTCAGATGTCAATGCAAAGCAAATGTATAACGGCAGAAATGCGAGGGTGGAATTTAAACAATTACTGAAATTTGTGCAACTCATTTACAATACTTTATCTAATTTTTCGCCACTTAACACCATACAAACGATCCTTGCATTTCCATGTATTTTACCTTCAAGGTGTCGGAAAATAATGTCATGTTTTCAACATGAAAAAAATGAGCTCATTTAAAAAAAACATTCATGCTGAAAAAAGTTATGCTTTTATTCCGTCTGGGATTGTGCAATGGTTAATATTTACCATTAATTAAAGATTACCACAATGAAATAATCTGCTAATTATAAAAAGTTCAAGTTTAAGCACATTAATTTCGTCCTCTGGTCTTATTACAATTTCGATATCTTGCCTTGATAGTCAGAGCCGTAACTTATACAAGAAAAATTATTTCATAGGAATTAATGATGAAGAGTTTATTACGCTAATTAGTAAAAGGTTTTTGTAGTAAGATCAATTTAAACTTTGGACTTTTTGTTAATTAGCAAATAGAAAATGGCAAGAATAATCTTAACTGCATGCCGCATTTTCATCACATAAAGCCAATGAAAAGTGTATTCCAAAATTTAAATTATTTCTAAGGATAAGATGGATATTAATTTGATACTCTAATCAGACAGGAGGGGTTAACCGTAGATATAATGTCTCTTTAGATTTTTCATTTTTTTTATTTGAAATGCTAGGTGTATAAAATATAATTTGCACGAACTGTCAATAATTTGTAAAACTTACAAATGTTTGTTAATAAAATACATGTGTATTCAAGCGTTGGAACCATTTTCTCCTGTAAAATCCCTCAAATAATTAAGATACAATGTAGCACATCTTCAGTTTTACGACACTATGACGATAGAAGTCTTTTCTTGCTGCATCCCACCCAAAAATACTGTTTTGCAATACAGCACAGAGACTGTACCATAACTGTACGCTTGTTAAATCTCTGGGAAATTTCGAAGTCACCACATATTTTACCGAAATGTTACGTCGTAAAATAATTACAAAAGTAAAAACAGTAGCAGGCCGCACTCAGTCAAATTCAGAACAAATTCGTTTGTAACATTATTCTGATGAATTCGTCGGTATCAACGTAACCGTCCCCGTTTGTGTCAGCTTCCTCCATCATATCCTCTATTTCTTGTTTGGAAAACTTGCATCCAGCTTCTCGACAGGCCTGCTTCAGATTATCTAGTGATATTCTCCCCTCATCATCTGTAAACCAAAAACTGATGTGTAAAGTTAGTGTCGCCCTTCCATAATTAAGGTAAAAGAAGAGCTATAGTTGCGATCCAAACAAAAAAAGTAATCAGAAGTGAAGTTAATAAAATCACGGCTTTGGGACCTAATAATTGTAATTTAGAACTCGGACCAAAATACTGTAATTTTCCAATCTAGGCATATCATCAACTTTCCTGGGGAAGATGTCAACAGTCGAGAATTACAATAAAATGCCACCATTTAAAGATAAAACGTAATTCAAAACATTTCAAAATTATTACCAAAATCAAACATCTTAAATCCCTGCATGATTTCGTCATATATATCGTGTGCATCTCCCTGTCGGTCTATCACGATGTCCAAAAACTCGTTGAAATTCACCAGTCTAATTATTTGTAGAAAAGAAGAAATAGTTTAGCCTTTAGTCTAGCTTGCTTTAAATAATTTCAATATGTCTATGTTTCATAAGTTTACAGCAAAAAAAAATCCCTGATCAGTCGCATAAATATCTGGCATTACAAAGAGACATGCACATGTACACGAAAAAAATGTATTCACCCGTTGCCTTTAATGCTGGCATCGTTTACCAACTGTCGAACTTGTTCTCTCCTTATCTTGAATCCTAGGGCCTTCAGAGCTTTTCGGACTTCTGGAGGTCCTATCCTTCTGCAAGGGCAAGGGAATACATGTATGGACAGGTTCACAGAACAGTATTGCAGTACCAAATGGAGGTTTCCCTCTCATGCCCCGTAATGTTGTAAAGCTTTGACAATTCTCATCTCGTATGCTTTGTTCTTTTCTGAATAAAATTGTAATACCCTTTGTCCTGGAAGTCGAAAACGTCGAAGACAACTCTTAAATCCCTAATTTCTTGTGGCGTTAGCTTCTCTAAAGCTCGAGTAGAAACTTTAAATCCATGTAATTCTTTTTCATCAACCTTCTTTGTCTTCAATACGTGGAGGAGCTAAAAGTCAATATGCAATATAATTACCAGTTATTTGTTTCAGCTCTTTCGTAACTTCTACCATGACCTCGTGAAAAGTGTTTTCATGTGGAATTCAAAGACTGATATGAAAGATCTAGTGTGGAAAAAGGTCTACACCTACCAACCTGTTGACCTGGCCAAGGAGGTGGTGGAACAGAATCAGGTGCCATCGGGTCCTTTTTCTCAAACGGTCCCCCTTCTGTGGTCTTTGATTTCTTTCCCTTCTTCTTTGAAGATTTTCCCTTCTTCCCCTTTTTTCCAGGCATCTTCAACACTAAATATTAGACCAAAATCCCCTTTAATTTCTGTTAATCTCCAACATTGTTTATCGTTGCCTGGTATTCCGTCCTCCGATTGAAGAGTTCCAACAGGTGCTCGTTAGAGGTGGAAGTGTATATTTTAACAATTTAATTTTTATCTAATTAACAATTTAAAAACTTATAGCATAGTAGCAAACTTATTCCATATAAAATGTCAGCATGTGATTAAAATCCGTTTAAGCGGCATGAAATAAAGATATTAAATTCTAAAGAAAAGCCTGTTGAGGTTTAAATAATTTTGTTGCTTTACATTATCTCTTTTATTTGAAGGCTAAAGTGGTGCCATCTAACGTTATCATTTATCAGTGCAACCGGAAGCAGAAAAGATGCTCGAAGTTTATTGGTTCTTTTGGAGTCTAGAAAGTGCAATGTTTCATGGAAGGAATGATTATAAGAATTTTTTAACAACAGGTTAATTTATTTGTAAACTAACTGTAATAAATGGGATGACTATTAGTGATATGGTGTAGTCTTTACACGTATGTAGTCCGAGTCACAAAATCATAAAACCAATGAAGATCTCAAATTATTGCTAAATAAATCAAGGCTACATGAAATAAACCTGTTGAAACAGTACTAGAAGTTGTGAGGTAATTTTGTAAATAAATAAAAATTATGTGAAGGAAAATAATTGTCAATGCCAAAGACATTTTTACCTTTATGTGGCTAAAACAATGGCTCAAAATGGCCATCCCTGAAAAGAAATTCCCTGTTTCCATGGCCACCTGATGAGGAAAGCCCAATTTTGAGGATTCTGATTGGCCAAGGCAATTATGACATCAACTATGACATCACAAGTAAACAAATGATGTTGGGAGAAAACAAAGAAAATCTCCACATAAAAGTAAAAATGCCTTTGCCATTAACAAAAGAATTTATTCAGATAACTGTTTATGTTTTACATAAATGATGGACAGACTGGCCCACCCCATGTACTCAGCCTAAACATACTGTTCCCTTATGGTAAACCTGGAAAGTCCTGGTACTATGCCTTTTTAAAGCGACACCCAAACATCACGAAGAGGAGCCCACAAAGAGTGATGGTAATGATAGATGGTATCCAGTGGTGGTTTGGTCAGTTGAGAAATTATCTCATTGAGGAAAATGCTGAAGATATACTAGGCGATCCTTCAAAGGATATACAATGGTGACGGATTGGCCCCTAAATCAGCCAAGGTCCTTGCTTCAGTTGAAGACAAACATGTCTACAATGCTATGAGTTCCAAGAAAGAGCAGATAACTGTCGTGGCTGCTGTATCAGCATCAGGACACTACATACCACCGATGATCGTATTCCCTGGAGAGTGGTTTGTGACTAATCCTGTCAAAGATTTTCCAGCATCAACGATGTGGAGTTCCAAAAATGGATGGATGGATGGGAATTTATTCCTGTCTTGGATAGACAACATGTTTCACCTGGCAAAATAGAAGAGGAATATCAGGAAGCCCATGCTGTTACTACTAGATGGAGCTTCTTCACACATCAAGCTGGAAACAGCCGAATACTGTGATGAAAATGAGATCTTCATATTCATCTTGTTCCCCGACACAACACATTTAATTCAGCTGCTGGATCTCAAATTTATGGCTGCACTGAAGAGGTGCTACAGAGAAGAAGTTAGAAGGTGGCTGGCAGATAACCTTGGTGCTGTGTTCACAAAATGGGATTTTGCTGGTGTTTTTCGCCTTGTGTGGTTGAAGGCCTGTACAATCCAGAATGCAGTCACTGGATTCCAGCAAGCTGAGATATTCCCCTTCAATCTCCAGGCTGTGAAGGGAGGAAAATTGGCTCCAGCATTGCTCTACAAACGGGAACCAGCCTTACCAATGGTGATGGATACCAGCGGGACTGTTAAAGCGGGAGATGATGTCTGCACCCATGCAGTTGCTGTAGCATCCACAAGTCAGGCACTAACACCACCCCTTGCATTGACACCAAAGGGGAAAGCAGATATTCCCAAGAAGACACTGTCTCCACAAATCATCAACCTGGATGGGCATACGTTCAAAGTCACCCTCACACCATATGAGGAACCGAAGAAGAAGCCCAAAGATATCATCGATGAGGCATTCCAGAGACCCATCGTGAAGGTCAAGACAGGGGTAAAGCGACCCAGTCTCCCACAGCGAGCACTCTCATTGAAGCAAATGACTGTCTTCCTTCGTGAAAAAAGGAGGAAAAGGAGAGACAGGAGGAGGAGAAGAAGAGGCATAAGATGGAGCAAGAAGAGAAGGCAAAAGAGTGAAAGGCCAAGATGGAGAGAAAGAAGGCAGAATGTGCAAGCAAGAAGAAGGTCCCACGGGGAAAGAAGGTCAAGAAAGATGAATCATCCTTATCCGAGTAGGAGGTTGAAGTCAAGTATGATGAGTTGAGTGATGAAGAAGAGTATGGTACCCCGGAGGGAGTGAGACAAGATGTATGTTTCGAGTGTTGGATGATGTTCTGGAAGTCAGAGGCTGACAAATGTGTGGGGTGTGACAACTGTGACCATTGGTACCATCTGGCATGTACAGATTTGAATGTCCAGGGCTTGTCGTGATGCCAGATAGAGAAGATCAACTTAATATGTCCGAATTGTTAAGGTATATATAAATTTAAAATGGTCTTGAAAGGAGTGAGTCAGGGCAAATGGTCTTGAAAGGAGGGATGGATGGATCAATGGTCTTGAAAGGAAATTTAAAGTTGATGGTCTTGAAAGGAGTGATATTGGGTGGGGTAGGGTCTGATTTTTTTGAGTGAGAACTGACTTAATTTATATGTAGACATATATATTAGCAGAGTAATTACAAGGGATTTAAAGTCTAATTAACACTTAAAAATTAAGAAAAATAGCGATTTTTACACCAGAAGTTGTCCCGAAATGCATAGCAAAGGTGTCACCATGGCAGACAAGAAGGGTGCTTTTTTTTTTAAATTCTAACCCAAATCGTGAGTTATCTATGTCTATTTTGCAGATGTTGACCCAAGGCATGGTTTATTTCATACACAGAATAATTTGCATCATACTGAGATGTGAGAAGGAGTTGGACAAGACAATTAAAATTTATTTTGATTGCTTGTTTCATTCAGTAGTGCAAAGAAAGGAAAATTCAGATTTTCTGTTTGATTTATACAGAAAGATGTTGAGAATTCCAATTGATTTAGATGATACTGTATTTGACTATTGCATTAAATTGATACCAAAAGTGGAGTATTTAATTGAGGAATATGAGGAGTTTGGCCTGTACATACCAAATGAGATTTTCAAAATTTACTTGATTTACAATGAAAATAAGGGATAAATGACACCATTAATGAATAAAAGAGTTAATAACAGTATTTAAGCCATTTTAGTAATGTATTTATTGTTTGTTTTGAAATAGGAGGGTGTTCGAGAACTGATCCCTCCATGTCTGAGAACCCCCAACTATGTCCGACATCCCATGACTGACTCTGTGGTACAAAATTAGGCTTAATTTCATTAATTATTGGACTAAATGAGGTACATATATATATTTATTTAGAAAGGAGTCTACTCTATTGTATTACAATGTAAAAAGATCCCAGCTAAATCAGGAAAAAAAAGGTTATGATTTAGGTCTTAGGTGTCTGAGAACTGGCTCCAAGCCTCAAATTGTTCTGGAATAGTAGCACTCTTTGAAAATGATCCAATATAAAAACCAAATATGGAATTGTTATGGAGTGGCTTTTAGCATGACTTTTTGTTAAAATAGTTCTTTCAGAGTTACATTCAATATTTGTATGTATTAGTATTAGGTTATTGATTTACACCCAAATCTGCTATTTCTATGGTATTTCATAGTATTTTGAATGGAAACCATACTTCTACATCAAATGTGGACAAAAGAGACCAGATTCCCTATCCTGTTCAGTTATGGTTCATTGATTTCAACCACACTCGGTTGATTCCACTTTATTTGGTGCCTTGATGCCCCAATTGTCCTTATATGGCCATATGCATTTCTAGGCAACAATGCTAAAGCTAAAGACCAAGACATTGGGTTGGTATTCTATACCACACATATCCTTTGAAAGTGTTGTTTATTCACATACAGGTCTTTTCTGGGTATTTTTTAGGTTATTTTAGCAGTTCATGAATTTAGGAGTCATTTTCAGTTGTTTCTGATAGAAACACCTGAAGTTTTCTGGTTTAATTTAGTTTGTGTGACATATTTATGCATATCCAATACAGAATAAGCTGATTCTACTTCAAATTTGGTTTATTTCATTATTTTTTACTTTTTGCCAATGGGTTCAATTGAATTTGTGACATGTTTAATATTCCTACACCAATAGTCAATATCCACTGGGATTCCTGGACAAGGAATACTGCTTGCATTCATTTTAAACATATTGTGATCAATGTGACCAGTTCCAAATTGCTTCAATTGGCTTTGTGAGTTTAGAATCATTCCCAAATGCCTTAAATATTTGTGTTCACTCTATATTCCATGCCAAATTGCATGTAGTAACCAAATAGTTCATGTTCATCTTATTTTATGCTGTCTGGAACAGTAGTTTCAGCCCAATGTGTACCACACTTCATTATCTTATGCCTATTTTATTTCATTTGATGCAGAGTTATTCATGCTTTGTCTGCCTCAGCTGTTATTGAACTGTTAGTAATTGAATTGGAAACTGTTTTGTAGATGAAATAAAAATTATGAAAATGGCTTTAAGCTTTCGCTTGCTCAGTGCATTCACTCTGCCCCATTACTGATTGCAGCTATTCAACATTATGCATTAATTGGCCCTCATGCTTCACAATGAGGATCTATGTATTGGATGAAATCTACATTTGTGTTCTCTGCTGCCATTGCAAAAAGTTGACCAGGACCCCCCCCCCTCCCCACCCAGACTTGGGATGATGCAATACTGGCCATTTCACACAATTCTAGAAAAAGGTCAGGGTAGGCATGAGGGTCAGTGCTCCATATCTGGACACCTTGTTTTAGTGTTAATTTCATTTGTTCTGTTGCATAAATACATGTACAGTCAGTGACGGATCCAGGGGGCCCTGGGGGCCCAGCCCCTCCCCCTAACCCCCAGTTTTGGTGCCCAACTTTGGGACCCCAGCACCTCAAAACACTAAAATTAGACTATATTTAATATTTAATAATTATCTTTCTAAAGATTTTCCAGCCTCGCTGCGCTCAGCATCATTTCATTACAATGTCTCCATGCTCCCCTCTAGCCCCCAGTTTTGGGGCCCAAGCACCCCAAAACATTAAAATTAGACTGTAAGTTGCAAAAAATTTTAGCCTCGCTTCGCTCTGCATTATATTTGAACATTTATATTCTAAAAATTTGCCTGTCTCACTGCACTTGGCATCATTTCATTACAATGTCTCCAATTTTTTTCTAGCCTTGCTTCACTCAGGAAAACCTACACTAAAATAACTAAAGAAAAATTAAACATAAAAAGGCCTTCTGGGGCCCCACCCTGTTACTTGCTTGCTGTGCTCGCGTGACTTCGCTTCACTCTGGCGGCAAACATCGGCACTTGACAAGTTGGGCCCCCCTTGACCAAATCCTGGATCCGCCCCTGACAGTAGAACGTGCCTTGAAAAACAGCTGCTTTGTGTGACGATCTGCATGCAACACTTTTTACTTTAAATCCATTAGATTTCATGTTTCGTAAGACACTACCCCAAACGCGATACAAGACACCTAAATTTAGTGGTTTTAATACACTTTTTAACATCAAAGATTCCAATTTGAGCAGTGTTTGTATAACTGTGCAATTAAAGATCCCAATTGAGCAGTATTTGCATAACTAGGCAATCAAAAGTCTCAGTTTGAAGTAATGTTTTACACCCTGTAGTGATAGCAATTAACAGTTTATCAGACATAAGTCAACAACAACAGTTGGTAAGTGCGAATTCTCACATTTCAACAATTCAAATATACAAACAAGCCTAATAAAACCAAAATTTAATTACATCCACGTTGCATCTGCTTTGGGCGACGATCTGTCATGTACGACACTTTTGAATAAATGTTTAGGGGTGTCGCTCAAAGCAGGAATGAGGTCCTACTGTAGTCATTTAGGCAGCTTTAGTTTCCTCGCGGAAGAGATCGTACAGTAGAGATTGTTGTTAGCCATCCAGTCCTGAGACCTTACAACATGCACAATACTGTCATTGTCTAACCTGTGTTTTGCTTGGATTACAATAATATACCTTTCGTTGAATGTTTTTATTGAATTTGTTTGAAGAAAGTAGGTATATCATGTAGTTTCTTGTGTGATTACTGTGAAATGTTGCATGTACCATTATGACGATCCCATCATTACACACACATGTACTTAAGATCACATAGTTGCAGTTTTTGTTTTCGTAACACATTAATTCTGTGAAAAATAATATTGGGAAAGGTACTGTGAAAGTACCCACAACTTTTAACTGTAGTTGCGTGGAGAATTAAAACAGAAAAAACCTACAAAGTTGAATGGTTTAAAGGGTTACACTTGTCGTGTGTGTTGCGCTTGGCTGCTCACTAACATACATAAGGTAATGACGACATAGTAAGGTTTTCGTTTTACTAGATAAACACCCAAAGAAGCATTTCTGGGTTTCAACAAAGATTATGGCTGTAGATGTTTCACTTTGAAATGTTATTAAAATTGGACTACTACGTAAGTAAAATGTTAGTTGGTCATAGCATTTACTTTCCAGCGTTTTACCATCTCACTGCTTGAATATCATCACACAAGCAGGAAGTTTTAAATTGTAACTTTGTTTAGGAGATTCATGCTGGAAAAAAATGTGCCAATACATGTTAGTGGCCAACTAAGGTTTTGTTTTCCAGCTGTATTCCTTTACATTGTAACAGTCTCAATTCTGCACCGGGATGGATTCTGTGCTGCAAATTTCATCCAGGGATGAAATCTGTGCCACGCAGAATCTGTCCCAGGACAGTTTCTGTGCCCTGGTCTCAATTCTGCACCGTTAAAATTAAAATAAAAAATATTTTAACCTTGTTGTGAATGGGAGTTAAGGGAAAGTGTGAAAATTCATGGGCGTACACCTAAATCTCAACTTCTTGGTCATACACCAACTTCGCAATCTGCCTACATATCACAAATAACCGAAGGGGTGGAGTACTCTCAAATGACCTAGTCTCAGGGTGTGTGCACCTTCCTTTCCTTTCTTTTGTGAACATGGCAGAGCTAATCCAGCCATGCTCTGATCTGTGTTTTCTGAGTATTTTTGGAAACTTCCTGAAAGGGAGGGATTGTTGATTTATACCACCAGCAAGCATCTTGATGAGTATGATCTCACATTAAATGTGGTGAGTAAATTACATTGTACAACCAGTAATTGTTGCATTTCAATTGATTTTAAGCCCCCATCATATTTC
>JBCAUI010547257.1:0-10538 GCA_038406195.1 Haplosyllis anthogorgicola
AGCTGCACTGTCTGAATGTGGCAGATGAGCAGCAATGGT
This sequence comes from Haplosyllis anthogorgicola, assembly GCA_038406195.1. Classification (NCBI taxonomy): domain Eukaryota; kingdom Metazoa; phylum Annelida; class Polychaeta; order Phyllodocida; family Syllidae; genus Haplosyllis; species Haplosyllis anthogorgicola. The sequence continues at coordinate 40 of JBCAUI010547257.1, forward strand.
TTTCACTGTGTGGATCATATATTTATATATTTATTTATTTATATATATTTTTTATATATGTATATATATATATATGTATATATTCTTTCTGTCTCTCTTTGTAGTCCTGTAAGGTACCGACGGGTTCCATCTAGTATTACTAAAATATATAAATGCATTGCAGACTCCTGGGAAGAATGTAATCGTATTGATCTCAATTGTTAATTAACTGTGGAAGTAATTATTATAATTGTTTGGAATTAAAATTGCATAATTGTTTAAAATAATAATAATATTTATTCCCCAATCTGTTCATCTTCCTTGTTTCCTTGAACGTTTTGTTCCTCTTTCCCCTTAGATTCTTTTCCTTCTTCCTCCACTTTTTCTTCATTCTTCTCTTCTTCTTGTTGATGACTAGACTTGCTTCGTCCTGCGCATGGACGGCTGCTCTTTAATATGGCGGTTAATTCTGGTAAGTTAGCTGCTTCCGCATAATCAGCTAATGGTATTGTTTTATCATTCTGTTCGTCCTGTAACATAAAGTCAAAATAAAACAAACATGATTAATTTAAGTTTTCGGATTGCTTGAAACTCGGTAAAAATGTTCATCATGTATTTGGTTATCAAATGACGCTTACCGTTATTTCCAGATCTTTCCTGGCTCCACATGATTCTATTAAGAACTTCGCAACCTCTTCTCTCTTGTTATCTATCGCTAACTTGAGCGCGTCTGTGTCCAAATCATACCTTTACAAAAACATGCATAATGTAAAACCCCTAGAAAGGTAGAATGAAGTAATCACATACAAACCTGCATTTGTATTTAAAATAATGTATTCACTTACTTGGCTAAAGAAACATCGCAGTCCTTGACTAGAGACTTCAGATCGGAGAGACAAACAGCACTGGCTTCTTTCTGCAGTTTCCTGTACAGGGCAAACACTTTCGCCTTGCTACCATATTCTTGATTTCTTTCTATGTTGATTAATTGATCTGGCTGAAAATGTTAGATTTTAGGGGATTTTTTAAAGTTTTTGGCGACAACCGTCCCAGTCCTTTATCTGGGACAAGTGTGCAACCATTTGGTGGGGCCACTAACACCCCTGCTTTGGACTTTGGATGCCTCTGCCCGTGGGTTTTAAAGACAGGGTTGTATCGAGTCACCTCTGATGTGACACCTGCTAACTCGGTTAGCATGGCAACTGGCCTCACTTCACACATGTAGATTATAAAATTTACATTATTTATTTTTTCAATAAAAATCTGTGATGAGGGACATGACTATTCACTGGGATGAATATTTGTTACTTACGCGGTAATTTCTCCATCTTCTCCCTCGAGGTCGATCTTTGATTGGCGTTGGTGTTTCACATTCCCTGACATAGTCATACACTGAGAGGTTATTCTGAAAAGTATATTCAGACAGGTTTAGTTACGTTTCTGCGATGTCATCAATGTTAAAACGAATATAATTATAAGATTTTACGCTTGTTGAGGACAGTATAATATAATTAAACAAGGAAAACAATATGGATGAAGTAAAGATGGTAATCTATAACCCGTTTATTATTTTCCCCATTCAATAACTTACCACATCTAGTAGGTTGGGATCAGCGCCCCCGTCCTGCAATATGGGCCAGATAGCACCTCTCTCTTTAAGTGTGACGCAATAATGAAGTGGTGATCGTCGTAACTGAAAAACGAAAGGCTAGTACAGACTACATTGGATATCATTCCATCACAAGTGTGATTGTTGTTCCATTTGCAACGTTTACACCTAATAATTTACTCAATGGGAAGAATATGTGTAATTATTTTTCCAACAGAACGGGCATCAATTGTCGCCCCTGTTAGTTTTGAATATCAGAATTTGAAGCGGTGCAATCACAGCACAGGGGAACTTTTTCTTTCTGATTGAATGCTTCCAAAATCCTAGAAATTATAGAAGCTGATACCATGACGGACCGACTAGTCAAATCAATAGGCGCAGCTGAATAGAAGTAGTTCAATTTTGGAATATATTATTTATGCTCACACTGTCTCCTTGGTTTATGAGATGTGGAAACATCGTGATGAGGAACTTGCAGATCTCAGGATGCTCGTACAGAACCGCATTGTGAAGCAGCGTTCTTCCGGCCAGATCTTTACCTGTAACACAGGATGAAATAGGCTTTTTGTTCACCACTTATTTTTGAGGAGCAATAAGGATTTTTCTTCTGGTGAAGGACAAGATTTGAAATAATATTTTGATTATCAACTGAGTTGAAGTGCTACATGTTCTTTTGGGGATGTGTCAATCTAAAATATAATGTTATCTTTTTATTCACCAAAGTACAATTTCTAAATTGGTGAAATTAAATACTTACTCAAAGCACATCGTTTCTCTCCAGCTAACTTCGAGATGGTCATCAGATCTCCAGCTCTTGCCGAATCATGTAGTAATTTAATCTCATGCTGAATAATTTTAAACAAGACAATTAAAAAGAAAGTGAACACCATGAAATATCACTCCTGATTTCAGATAATGTGGCACAGTAATGGCATACTTGTTACATGCATATTAAAAAATGTAAAAATTAACCAAACAGATAGGGAACTCACCTCATATTTATGAAACTCCTTGAATAACTGCATGGTATCCTTGTATTCTTTCATTTCGGCTATCTCCTTTGCACTTTTATTCCTTTTGGTGCCTCTAATATCATCAATGTGATCATACCCCTCCAACAACAAAGTTTCTAGAGTATAATGCTGATCGTTAGCAGCTAATTCCAGAATGTGATTGTCAATGACCCGTGATACTTCTTGACCGTTTTCCAGCCCATATATGGTGATGTAGTCCCGAGGGCTGCTGCCCTCAAAGTCACGAGCGGCGACATTTGCCCCTCTGTCTAGTAACGTCTGGACAATCTCCGCTTTACCCTTTGAACGGTTCTTCTGGATGGCTCTATGAAGCATGGTACCTACAGAATGGAATTGTATATTTGGAAAAGCCGGGTCTGTTAAGAAGGACAATTCGTCGTAATAAAATAGGACAGCCGACGAAATGGCATGTTAATACCATCATTTACCACTTGTCTCGTTGGCCCTCATGGTAAGTTAAACTGAGCTGGCCCTCATGGTAAGTTAAACTGAGCTACTGAGCATTGAACACAGCATCTTTCTATCAAATAGTCGTTTGCTAATTATTTATTCCGATGCAGTCAAATAAGCAGGTTTAACTTTTAAATTAAGCAATGCCTTGATACCATTACTGTTGAAATCATTGAACAGATAAACTAAACTTACAACCCAGTTCATCCCTGAGATCCACATCTGCGTGTCTTGCTACGACCAGTGCATTATCATTGCAGACGTGGTCACGGAATGCCCAAAAAGCGATCGGTCCGCATGGCTCACTCTCTGCTAGATATTGGGCAAAAGGAAAAGGGAACGCCTCAAGAATAGCATTATTTAGGTATTAGTTTGTGAGAACACTCAGACACACTGTAAACTTGGTTACTTCTAACAATTAAACACCAAGTGCGTGAATACAACGTCGTTTTAATGATATTTCCCCTTCTATTTGGTGAATAATTGACCTGTTAATTTTTATATCTCTGTCAAGTTAAAATCCAATGCATTTTTTTGTCTTCGCGAATATTGAGCTTTGTAAAAATAAGTTTTTATTGAGTTAGATATTGTGGAAATATTAAACGTTACTCTTTGCTTTAAGTCAATTTCATTCCTTGAGAACTTTCAAGAAAAAGAGCAAGAACAATCAGATGAACATGAGTGAGCACCATAACACCAAACTACACCAACATTACACAAAAATCGTATCAATTGTGCACATAAGGGCATGTAAGGGAGATCCCGTACCGCATTAAAGTTCTGATACGATTTTGGTGTTCTAACCACATACTCTATTCTACCAAACAGCACCAATACTACAGTAATGTGCTTCAGTGATCTATGAAATCCACCTGATGTTACTCTCCACAATCATATCTAACCTTCATAATCTTTACTCAGATTGGCCCCAAAATTGAGCATAAAGTCGACGACATGAGCAGAACAGAGTTCCAGGGCGGAGATGATGATGGGTCGCGGCATAAACTCAGCGTGTCTGTCCCAGGTAAATCCAACGTGGAAGAAATCATCTATCGTGTTCACCTTGTGTGCTCCTGTTTTAAAAATAACAAACTAATACAAGTGTGGTATACTTAGCTATCTCCTTTGCACTTTTATTCCTGTTGGTACCGCTAATATCATCAATGTGATCATAGCCTTTCTTTTCAATAAATGCAGAGAAATTTAGACTAATAATCAGCAGCGGGGACAAGGGTTGGAGACTGTCTCCCATTGCCGGTAAATCACTATCTGCAGTTTCTGGATTTATCATAAATAAGCGGAGAGATGGACTATTGTACGTACCTTTTCCGAGAGCTAGTAAGTTCATCATCTGCTTTAAATCACATGCAAATGTAGCACAAACAAATTCATTGATATGTTCATACTCCTCCAGAAGTCTAACGATTTCTTTCCTGTTAAGGGCTCTGGCCACATCGATAAGTTTTCTGTCCCCTTTCTTTGTGTTCACTCTGGCCCAGGACTTCAACCACCTCTCAGCTTTACCCACGTCATTTGTTGCCACTATAATTCATACAGAATGGAAATATTTAATTGCTCTTCATTATATCTCACACGGTAAAGTTTATAATCAAGGCATATGATTCTATTTTGCATCATTTATTAGCACATAAATGTTGATTATCAGATAAAACTCTCTTTTATCCTGTGGCAGTAGATACAAACATTACCTGCTACCCAGAGTCCAGGGAGATCTGCCTGTCTGTATCGTCTATCAAACACTAGTTTTCCCTTATCTTCATAGACCTCTTCGTTCACAGCTCGTCCGTCCGGTGTCGCTAGGGACGGGTCTCCTCCTAAACGAAACAACACAGAAAGAAATGTAATTCGTTTGAGACAATATTTAACAGTTTTTACCAATGATACTTCTTGCCTCTCTGCCAAATTTTATCTTTTATTTATATGTAATTCAAGTGTATTAATGCTTATTGAACAAATCAAGAATTTTAGGTCTATTCTGACGATAATAGAGGCTTCTTATTCAGCTTTATCTTTGTTAATTTACCTATTCTGATTATGTGTGTCATGAGACTCTGATCGAGGTAGGAGCTGGCTATGATGAGAGGTGTATGACCTCGAGAATCTCGGATATTCACATCTATTCCAGCGAGGGACAGTCTGTAGATCATTCGGATAAGTAATCTGGCCTTTTCTTCGTCCTCTGTTTTCATTTTATTATACCTGTGTAGACAATATTCGTGTAAATTTAAGTACTTGACTTACAAACAGAGAGAGAGACAGATAACAAACTCCCGTAATTCGTTCTTCAATTATCCTACTCTTTCTTTTCGGAGTAAAAACTAATTGAATGATTTAGAGTTGAAACACCAAAAAGTATGTTTAATTCACTTTTAATAACTTTCCTTGGCCACAAGAAGATATTTTTTATGTTGACACTTTTTGGAGTAATATCAGGGGGCAAATAAAAATAATATTAAATAAATTTGATAGTTTGACAACCTTAATTATAGCACCCCTCAAAAAGTGGTCATGGCACCCTGTGCCATAATTAAAGAGAATATAGGTATCTATGGATTTTCGAACCACAATCGATATATGTACAGCGCGTCTTCATAAACTAAACGCACACTAATTTTGGTGAGTTTAGCATGCGTTGAACTTCTCGTGAGCATTAGCCTCATTGGCTTAACATTACATCGTTACCGGCGGTGCTTTTAGTTTATGAAGCAAATCCTGAAATTCCTATTAAATGTTTAATGCATAACAAAAGAGGAAGCAAAACAATTCCATGCTGTGCTTTTGATGCGCTATTGTTTCAAAACTAATAGAAATTTCAGAATTTGACGTGCTGATAGACATATGTCCTACCTGTCTACGGTATAATGTAGATATGTCCATCCTCGTGTGTCCTCAATTGTACTGGATAAGTTCACATCCACTTGATTATTGGCTAATAATTCTAGAGCTGCTTCCAATGACTCCTGTGTCCCTTCTTCTACTTTCTGGTAAAACTCGGAATTTTCAAATTCGTTTTTTCTATTGTTAAGCTTTTCTAAAAAACAAATAAAATCAATACAGAATACTTCATACGTGTGTTGACACCTTTATGAGTACATATCGGGAATTTACATCTATTTTAAAGCTAAGTAAAGTCGTAACTTACCATTGTAACCATCATCGACGTAACCTATTTCGCGTAATGTTGCTACCATGTCCTTGGCTGTATTTCCCAGTTCCTCAATAGCAACCAATAACGGTTTAGGTGTATCGCAAGACTCGTCATGTTGGTTAAACATAATTCCACCTGGTGGCCAATAATGTACCATTTCATTCACATAATATAGAATTACAGTCAAATGTGCTGTGTCAGCAAAAAAAGGACCTCGTCATTTATCTCACCTAATTTGACAATCTCCCGGACTTTCTCACAATCACAGGCAAAAGCTGCACAGACCGCTTCGTTTGTGTTGTCATACTTGTTGAGCAGCTTCAAGGCGTGTGCGTTTCCTGATTCATCAGCCAAATCCCTCAGTGTTTTATTCTTACATATATTCACTCGACACCATGATTTAAGTAAACGCTCTGCCAAGACTAGATCTTCTGTTTCAACTGTAAAAATATAATTCCATGAATGCTGTACAATAGATAGAGTATAAACAGAGACAAAACAAGATGCTTTCAATAATTGTCACAGGTTTTGTTAGGATACGTTTTCCTATTCTAGGTGCAGTAAAAATGTAGTGTTATTTACTCGGAAGTGGATCCGATTAAATTGTTTCGAAACAAGTGACGAAAGAAATAAAATCCATCCCGCAATAACAAAATATCCGAAAATGGAAATAACGTGTTGCAAACGTTGACATAGATAAACAGTGGGCTCTTACTCGCTTTCCACAATCCGGATTTATCCGAAGATTGACCCTTTACAATCTGGCACCGATGTTGCCTGTAAGTGTGGATTACTCTGCATTGCTTCTTATTCTGGATGGCTGGATCTACTCCTGTAGAAGGCAATAGAATATCAATTAAAAATAAAGTGAGTATTTGTTTTGAGAAAAACACAGCACATAATTAATTAAAGTAACTGTAGCAGTTACCTATCCTGATGAGATGAGAACATAAGGAGTCAGCGTTAGGTCTTAAACAGGCGAGATGCAGGCATGTGTTGCCGTGCGAATTCTGTGCGTTCACGTTGATTCCTTTCATAGCCAGGCGATAGATAAGTGGAACAAAACATGTTAAATCCTGTAAGAAAAAACAAACAAATAAGATCTCAAGATAGTGTCTGTTAAATAGTCTTACATATTATCGCTTAAAATACATATTACAACTTACGACCAGGTGGTAGGACTACAAATTGGTGACTTCAAGACAAAATGAACTGCACACACGGACAACAGAACATGTTTTGGCAATAGCTGAACAATTTTCACCCAATTTTGTGACTTATACTGAAAATTTAGATGTAAAAACTGCAACGAGCATATTGTAAGCTATGTGCAACCTGTGTAAATGTACTTTCACTCTGAGTAAAGTACACTCCTCCCCGGATATATCGACATCACTTATATCGATATCCTGCTTATATTGATACAATCTCTTGTAGTCAGTCAAATTAAAATATGTAGATATTTGTTCCACTTATATCGATATCCCGCTTATATTGATGCCATTTTTCCGCACCAAAAATATCGATATATCCGGGGACGAGTGTATAGAAAGACTTCATGAAAGATGAAAATGCAATAGCTGACTTTTCAAACTCTCCAAAAATGATGAGCTATCGCGTAAATAGTTTTTCTTTATTAAAATGGAAAATATCACAATATTTTGTGTATCCTTATCATCTACTAAATCTCCATCTCCTTCTGAAACATAGGCCAAATATGTCATTAAATAAAGGTTTGATTAAAGCATTGATTTTGATGTATACTGATTTTCCTACTGCACACCCAGCTAGCCGTCCCACCCACGAGACTTTGTAGTCTCGTGTTGCCGCCCTCATGGGCTGACCATGAATTGACATAGAAGACCATGATCTAATTGGTACCACAACAATCCTTAATTTAAGCCTTACTCAATAACCGAATAGTAAATACTTATTTCCAAATGACAATCATCATAATAAATCTTCAGATAAAATATACGTGACAAACGTACATTGAGGCAAATAAAATATAATATCTATAGAAATTGCTGTCTAATTTCATTTCACACCCGTGTAGACTATTGCGAATATTGATGCCAATAGAGAGCTAAATGTAATTTAAACATGAAAGAAGGTAACATTACCTCGTATCGTTTGTATACATCGGTTGCTGCATTAACAATATGATGCAAATAGGTACTTCGGTCCTCTTCAGACCTTAATCTTATTTCATCTTCATCAAGTTGTTTAGAAAGACGAAAGGCCTTCAGGATGGAGTCTTTAGTTGCTTTCTTTATTAAACGATACAATTGGGTATCTTCCATTCTGCCTGCAATTCAATAGAAATCTAAAATGAAAGCATCATAAAAACTCTTTTCTGCAAACTGTATTTGTAATTAATTTCGAACAATAAGTGTACAATGAATTCAAGTGGACAGTATTATAATTGTAATGACAAAGTCTTAATTTTTGGTTAATTTTAAATTTCAAAACACGGTGTTGTGAGGATCCAGTAAAACCTGTGTTTCTTCCTTTGACTTACATTTTCAAGGGATATCAGAGCATAGAAAGGGTGTTTGCGTGCAAAAAGTTTATTGTGCTTTCTAAATGGCCACTTCATAATAATAATCATGCCACAATGTAATCTTGCATGTCAACATTGATCGGAAAATATTAAATAAGCATAAAGCTCCGTTTGCCATCTACAGCCACTTAAGGTGTGTATTAATAATTTATGACCATACTTCACCTACTATTTACAATTTTATTGGTGATCGCAAGTAAATTTTATGCAAACAAAAAGTGCAGGTATTAGTTAATGTCACCAAAGACATTCCAGCATATCATTATATAAGAAAGACTTTGAAATATTTTAATTATTTTTCGATGTGAAATTCATGCACTCAATTGGCTGATCTCTCTTGTAATGTGATTCTTGAAGTCATTATTTCGTCAATTATCATGACTAATTATTGGTTTTGCATTCTGTACAGACATAATTAAATGATTTATTGAAACAACACAATCTACACAATTGCACTGACAACGACATATATAATCTACGTTGAATATAAAAAATTAGACGTACATTGTTATCATCACAATTTAAAGATTTTATGCTAGAGGATCTGCTCGTTTATGTTCTGCCAAGGCGTTTTTAAACACTGGATATAGCTGTACAATTTTACGCTCTAATAAATCTATTGTTTCAAACAAAAGAAAACAGTCAGAAAATTCCCTTGGTGGTGAAAACGAGCACACGGAGAGTCGCTTTGTGGATTTTTTACTTTTGATATTGTAAATTTGAAGTTTATCCACTAATAGACGTGCAACCTTATTGGTAGCAAGATTACAGTAACGAAGTTGTGTTTAGGCAATGTTCAACTCTTTCCCCAAGCAAAGGCGAATAAAATTTATAAATAAACGTACATTACCTTCACTACAGAGTTAATTCCACGCAACAAATACATCCATTAACTAATCAGTTGAGTAAAATGCACTACATGCACCTAATATCGCTCCCTAGTTACCAACAGTCTCTGTTGGCACGCTTGACAACCACTCTGGGCCTGCATTGGATTGTGACAGTTCAGGTGATCAAACACGAGGATCAAAAGATTGATCCAGGTGACGCTATATTTATTTTCACGTGAGGCCCCTGCCCATGGATTATTAACTACATTGATGGTTGCGCAATTTGAAGATAAATATTGGTGATGGACGGATTCTCTTGTGACTACTTTAAGAAAATAATTAAATTTAAGTAATAAATCCTCTTGTTTAAATTCTTTGAAAATTGCGTCGTGTTGCCACGGCATCGTCTGTGTTACGCGGTAAGCAGGTAAATAGACCAGGCGGTCTAGTAATTATTCGCTTGCTAAGTCACCGGACCCCGGAGTGCAGGGAGGAGGGGAGGCGACGTTATTTTCCGTGTTAATAAATGACCTCGCATTACATTTCTTGATCCGCCACTTACGTTTTTTGACAACTGGCTTACCTCAAACTTTTCCATTGAAGAAGTCCATGACGCCATCACGAACCCCTAAAAAACTCCAGACACACGCAATATGTGGTCGAACGACGGATTTCTCGATTTTCAAATTTTTTATTCAAATTTTTATATTGAAGAATGAGCCTTTTATTTATTTCAAATGATCACCTTTATGTGCAGAACTACACTAGACCTTCATTACAGTATAATTTATTGTCGACTAGCATCAATCGGTATGTGAGGCGGAGTGAATGCACAGAGTAAGCGAAAGCTTTATATTCATTCTAT
>JBCAUI010547268.1:0-10538 GCA_038406195.1 Haplosyllis anthogorgicola
AAAACAAATTAGCCTGACATCTGCTTGGAATTCTGTCAACTAATCACTCTGAGTCAAAATATTGTAAATAGAAGCCGTATCAATATGATCTTGTCGAAACAATGCGTTTTGTAACCGTGAATAGTATTGCTAGCAATTGAAGGTTTGAAGTTGTAAGTAATGGAAAGTAAACGTACGTTCTTCTTTTACGTATTGTTAACAAGTATAACATAGAACGATGCACTTAGGTTCAACTTGTTCATTACTGACCTCCATTGACCTGAAAGAGACGGACTTATTGGATTTTATGCTTGGATATTCTCAATTCAAAGTAACCTTGACAGGAACAAGATGAAAGTTCAACTTGTTCATTACTGACCTCCATTGACCTTAAAGAGACGGACTTATTGGATTTTATGCTTGGATATTCTCAATTCAAAGTAACCTTGACAGGAACAAGATGAAAGTAGATTTTTAAGAAACCTTAGAGAAACGTGAAGGAAAGAGTGATGCGAGATTAAATTTGTGCCAGAAGTGCGTGTTTCCTACAATCACAGCGATTGAGTGGAGATGATTTATGACGGATTTGCTTTGTTTCAGTTAATTTTAATTGCATATCAAAGACTGGAAATTCCTAGGAAAATTTTACAAATCAAAGAATCTTTCGTTTAAACGGAGATGGGAAATGGAAGAGCCTCGTTCTGGTTTTTTTTTACAAAAATTATAGTGATTTTAGTTTCAAGAAAGTTTTGGAATAGTACCAGTCTAAATCAGTAGATTTCCTATTTGGTGGTCTTGTTCAGTGCTAAGCGACGAACATCTTTCTTCCCAGGAGCTGAAACAAGAAGCAAACAAGGAGGGAAGAACCTGTTCGCCCTTTTGTGAAAGACCCCCTGTTCCCTATTGAAAGTTGCCTTTGATTTCCACTGCGTTTCGAAAGTATTTCCACGTCTTGCCACTGTCAGTGCAGAGAAATCGTATCGCATCGTATGGGAGCTCCCTTACATCCCCTTATGTACACAAATACGATTTTTGTGTAATGTTAATCAGATGTATTGTCCATCGGACGGTTTGTGATCTTCACACCTTTGTTAATATTTTCTTTCCAGACAAAGACAATAATAAGAGCACTTTAAATTGAAGAGTGCCCATTGGGTCTTTTGACAATAACATTCGTAATGATAGCGACACAGTGATTAGTCCTCATGGTTTATTGTTAAACAGAATGTAAGTTGCAACTCCATTCATTCTATTCCAGAGACAGTTGACACATAGGCTGTCTAAAGTTAACAGTCTTGAAGAAATGCATTGCCAAATAATCATTTATGGTGTTTCCCAGACGAAAAAGGATTTAAACATTATTTAGCCGACAGATTGCTACAAAATTCTGAAGGCCATGTGGATAGACCATAATATATGTATACATAAGATGAGTCATTATGAATTCCTTGGGAAAATGTTTGTTAATGGTGTTTAAAACATCGTACCTAATGTGCCTCTAAAAGAAACAGTTAAGCTTTAATCGTAGAAAAGATATATTTACAGCCGACTCACTCTTATATTCTGTCCCAGCATGATTCATTTATTTCTTTAATGGAATCTTCTGAATGCAAACAATAGGAACTCAATGAAAGTGGCAACTCTGGCGCAACTACAGACAATCAAGACGATGTTTTCCTGGCGGTGAATAACTTCTTATTATGAAACTTGTTGTTTAAACTTAACGATGAAGTTATTATTTTTCTTGATGGAGATTTTTGGTTTGTGATTTTCATACTCTCTTCGAAAGTAGGCAAATAGTGCTTTTGCCCCGCTTTTGACCTGTACAGAAAAAAATCATTACTGACTGTCAGGTCGTCTAAGTACAGTGGAACCCGTCTAAATAGCCACGGCTTTGTGCAGTCACCTGGTATTTACGGCCAATTTATATTATGAGTAAAGTAGCCCCTCAAAGCAGGATCTACTGTAAAACCATTATGCAGTGTTAATCTGGAGAGTGTGTACATCAACATGTACTTTCCAGTTTTGCGGGAACTGCACTACCTGCACTGTTTTGACCCTGTAGGTTCCTGGTAATTCCTCCCTGGGAGTCAGTAAATTAGAGAAACTAATCCTTTAATCTAATCTTTTGATCATACTGGACAGTACAAAAGAAGCATTCACAGCACAGCAAATTCTTCTTTTTTTTGCAGAGTTTATAGCGTGGAGTGAGTACACGACCACTGATCGAGTTACGCCTGATGATAGAGTTCCATAGATCGTATCATTTTGGAAACGAAGAGAACTAATGAGAGAACGAAAGAATTTCACGCTGTGCTTTTGATGCTCTATTGTTAAACTTCTGATACGAATTCCGTGTACTATTACATTACATGTAATAGAAATCCTTGTCATGACAAGCACAATGCACATTTGTATCGCACCAATTTCCTGTAATTAAGAAACATAATATTTAATGCCACATTAAACCATGTATCCTTACAAGGTAATGGCCTTTTCGAACAAGACTGTTAAATATTTTATACGTATGAATTGATTAATCTCAGATTTAGAAGCATTTATGATGCAGCATTTAACTGGATTCCATTCTTATGAGATTCATATACAAATCATAATGTTATCAGTTGATAAAATCAGAGATTTACAGATAATAAATCTAGATCCAACAGTGAGCAGGAAACCAATGTCTATAAATAAACCGTCACAGCAGAACATTGACGTAGGTAAGTATAAAGCATAATTGCAAATAGAACTTCATTGCATCCACAAATACATATCAATACACAAAATTGTATCATTTTGGAAACGAAGAGAACAAAGGAGAGAACGAAAGAATTTCATGCTGAGCTTTTGATGAGCTATTGTTAAACTTCTCATACAACCTTTGTGTACTGGGTATGTCATTTGATATTTATCAGACATCACAATTTATTTCAGTGTATCGTTCTAGTAACCTTATATTAAGCTTCATTGGCAAGTTAATATTTGTCATCTCTTAAAGCAAACGCAAGTAAAAATATGGACTGATGTGTGTCAACACTAGGAAATATGATATATAAATTTTGAAACAGTAGACTTTCACGCAATGCATTAAATGCACAGCATGGAATCATTTGGTTTCAAACCATATCAAATTTACAGAAATTTCAGGAGCTCTTAAAACCCGAAACGTCCTGTCCTATTAATAGTTTTCAGCAAAAAGGAATTATTTAGGCAATCTGAATTATTCAGTGACTTGTGTCCTTTTTAACCAAAATGTCACTGTGACATTCTAACGCTTTGTTTCTAAGTTCCCACAATTTTCTCCCCCGTTGTGTCACTTACCTTAATCTTTTCATACCCCACTCAACTAAACTACACTGATAATCAGAAATGAATGAAACAACATCTAGCGATTCGATGGAACAATAAATGGGTTCCCAATCGTATGCCATATTTGGTACAAACCACTAAGATATGGATAGTCTCATAAATGTCACCATTAGTTTGCGAAAAACAGGTAATATGGCGTGAAATTAGCCTCATCTCTTCTGGGATATTGTAAGTCGTCGGGAGGGTATAATTTATGGCTCACAATGCTAGTTAAAAGAACCAAATGGGCAATTCAGACTTAACATCTTTCTGTGTATGGTCAGGTTCGTGGCCTATCACATCTCGTTTCAATGGGTTGCTGTCATCTGGATGGTATTGAGATGAATGGCTTCACATCACTTTATATTTCAGTGCAAACACATTTGCTGGCCACACACCAGAACTTCGTTTTCCAAGTCATTTTTCGACCATACTATTGTTGTGTTCAACCGAATGCAAGCAAGATACTCATTGGTATTCATTTACATAATTTCAAGTTTGTTTTGGTCTTTAGTATTCCAAAATTGAAGAAACAAGTAAATTGAACTTTGGGTATTTGTTCATAATTTTTCCCTAATTCACAGTTGTATTATTGAGACATGTTGCACTAAATATTTCATTACAAGACACGATCCTGCTTGACAAAGTTACTCATGACTCGAGGATAACCACAATTGGAAGTCATGTTTTATCATCATTCACGCATTTTATCCGATGCTTAACAAACTTTCAGAGTCCATTTTTAGGGATGGCAGGTTAACATTTGTGATAAAAATGATAATTGTTTGATACATTGTTGACACATAACTGTTGCAAGGCATATTGACAGAAAACTTTGCAGCAGGGCTTCTGTCCTAGTGCTGGAAACGTGATAGGAGACCATATGGTAATGGGAGATAATTGCGATGGAGATTTTCAAGCTGCTAAGAATACAACCCGGAACAGTTTTGGTCTGCTTTTTAATCCACATCACATCAAGACGATTCCCTCAAATTCAGAATATACCTGAAATAAACAATTTGTAAACTCCATTGGATCCAGAACTATTGTATATTTTCTGTTACAAATAAAAATAAGAATAACCTCGAATACAGATGTCCACGGAGTTATTCTGATGTTCCATACAGAAAAAAAAATTTATAGTAAGAATTACCCTGGTATACACTAGCCTCATCATTGTATTCTGTATACGGTAGAAAATCGGAGATTTTGGATTACATAAGTTCGAGGATATTGCGAAAAGGTTAGTCAAGATAAATGTGGTTGTAAGTAAAAATCTCATTGAATACAATTATATATTGTTATGCTGTTTCCTTTGACACTGACAAATCAATTGAATAGAAGTATAAAAAGTGTAACAAGGAAAGGTTTTAGTAGCTCTGAAAATAGTAAATCGATTATAGATAGAGCAATAACAAATATTATATCATTAAATTAGCGCGTTTCGTATGAATTGTCCTTTCCAGGAAATTTCGACACTAACATAAACATAGCTACGTAAATGACAGGCCCACTGTGATCATTAGCCTAACTGCTGGACTGGTTCGTTTCCGCTGGTCTTTCCGATATTTAAGTGAACCCGGATACACGTCTTTCATGTTAAAGGTATTCCGTCTCCAATGTGGAACTGTAATAAGATCAATCAGCTGGCACTTTCTTCAAAAAATAATGTTTATGATGACTTACTGTGCCTGCCTAGCAATAAAGGTTGTAGTTTAATTTTTCTTCCATATTTCGTAACTGTAAGGCATAATATGTCCCAGGCCAGTTTATGGGTCTTAAGTTATGCTTATGGTAATGGATAACATGTGGGCAAGTGAAAAGGGTCTATTTTATAAATCATAAACTGCATCAGTAAACTCATTAAACCTTTATCAAAAGTCTTTTGCCTAAAATGTAGGCAGGTTTCATAAATAGACAGACAATTTTACACATATTAGTAATGATTAGTAGTGATTAGTAGTGCCTTAAAAAGGGTACTACTTTTGGGTAGATTACTAAACTTCATAATGCTTAAGTCACCAATTGTATTCATATTTAGGCAAATTGCCAATTTTTTTACCAAGTGTAATTTCAAAAAACCTTAAATGTCAGCTTACAGAGGATAAACCCAGCCTTGAACCAAGGGGTTTTTACGTTGTTCTTTTCTGTACACAGTATGGACAAAATTTCTAAAAGATGCAGTCAAAAATGTACTAATATCATGCAGTCATAATTTGTTTTTGAATTGAAAGATACTTTGTACCAGATGTTTTTGTTTCTTTATCTTTTTAAGTTTGGTTTCATTTTAGGTGAACCATGTTTCTTACATTAAATGCAAAAATGCAATGTTGGATGATGATTTTAGCATTTCCGCACATATGTAGCAAACAGCTCAGTACACAAAATTTGTATCAGAAAATTTGACATTTTGAAATGTACATAACAAAAGAAAGAACAAAAGAAAGTACTTTTGATCTGCTATTGTTCTAAAATTGATAGAAAATTCATCCTCTGGTGAGACAAAAGTGTCCCTCAGCACTAAGAGTGATTAGTATCATCTACAAAGAAAGCAGTAAAATATTTTGCCACGTGTAATCATGTAATTTGTGACCAATAACAATTCACGATCCTATCAGATTTGGAATAATAGGTATTCACGCTGGGCTTATTATTATTTTTCCAAACTTCAAGAGTTGTCCCTTTCGAGTTGACCACAGCTCAGCAAGACTTTCAAATGTTTCTAGAATAAGTTTCGATTTAAAATGCAATGAAATTCCTGTTCAGATGTTCACGTGAAAAACTCTTGATTGGATGAAATACTTTTGTGAGCTATTAAGAGAAGTCCACAAAATGAAAGCAAGTCCCATGAAAAGAAAAGTTGTGCTCATGTTTCCTTTATTCTTAAAAAGGAAGGAATAACACTGGTTCCCAATTGAGTGTCTATTCACCTTTACGATATCCTCGTCTTTAGAGAATTCTTATTAACCACATGAAGCCCTGTCAGTAACAACTGGGTAAAGAGAGGTATTCATGTCAATCCGATATGTATTACTTTGTCAAGTAAGTTTTGTCAGGTTTTTTAATATCCTTTAGGTCCAAATCATTCTTCCAAGCTGAAGAGGACAGTGTGATACTGTCCAAAAGTACTTACTTGACAAAGCAATACATATCGGATTGACAGGAATTCTGCTACTAATCAAACGTTCGAGAGGAATCTCTTTGAATTAATGGATAAATAGATAAAAAGCCGATTGACAATACGATGGTTCATCACATTTACTGACTTAAGATCATTTGTGAAAGTTTTTCGAGAAAAAGTATCACATCTGCAGCTGGCTAAATGGTCTTCATTTTGTCTCTTTGTTTATGCGTCAGATACAGATGTACTGCTATGCCATCTATTAATTGTTTCACCCTAATCAATTCAATTAGACATTGCTCCATCTGCCTTATATACTTTTATACACATACATGCTGTCTATGGAGACCCTTAAAGAGCACACTGTGTTTTTCGCGTGAACAGAAAATGATCATAATTTAGCCAACTGTCACCTCTACACAAAGAAGAACATGTCGAGCCAAGGTTTTAACTAATTTCCTTTTCTACAGATTTACTGCCCGTGATTACATAAACTTTGTGGGTTTCGTTCTACAATCTTGGGTAGATTTAATAATACGTCACGTCCGTAAAGCCGATAGATAATTAGTCGTTAGGGATAGCCATAAGGTTTCGTCAACTGCTAAAGAGTCATACATGTTAGTCTCTATCGCACCACAAAATCTAAGCCCAATTATCATGGACATTAGAAATTAGAAGCCGTTGAAGATCTCTATTAATAACTGCATTAGCAACGAGAATTACTGTTATTGTGGGTATTTGTAGGAAAGCGCCCCAAAATATGGACCACAGCTGAAGGACAATGGGGCAAATACAGTTAAGAACGATTAAGCTTCATTATTCTAAATATAGAAGCTCTTCTGTTAAGATGCAGATCTTGCTGTATTAACAATGGCCTACAGTAGCTAAATTACTGATAAGTATTCTTGTGACATTGAAGCAGCAAGAAGCTTAAAAGCTCCGTTTCAGCCTAACAAATTTTGGCATAACTTTGGTTGAGAATAAATCTCGATGTCTTGTACAAATTATCAAAAATGTATAAATTGTACAAATACATTGATTTATGTTTACTTTTGTCTGATTATGATTTTTAAGGTGCAGCTCAGGAGTTGTAATTCATTTTGAGAGCGACAAAAATTCACGAAGCCAATATTTCAAAACAGGGATGACATTTTCTACTCTGAGTTGACTTTTGTGGAATTAAAATTAAAAATTGTTTAAATGTTAAAGAGTTACATTCCATTTATATATTTATATATTCATATTATATGTGTACATGAGCTGAATAACATTATCTTATTGGTGTATTATTTCTCTTTCAAACTAATTTGACCAAACCATTGGTGTCATATCTGGCTGACAGTTCAACATTTGCTGGGATCCCTCATTGGGAACAAGAGCAGATCAGGGAATATCTACCAATTCGATAGCATTTGTGAAGCCAAGAATCCCATGAACAGCATGAAATTCTATTGTTTGAAAATTCATGGAATTTTCTTCCTCTGAAATTTGTGTTATGATACAAAGAGAAGCACGGTAAAATTTTGTTTGTTCTTAATCCCAATACATCGAAAATTTGAACATTAATTTTGGTGCCGAATCTTCTGGGCCTGTATCTTAAAATAGGATAAATATATATTTAATTATTTCAATGCTTTAGATGCGTGCTATTGCTGCTTCTTCTGATAGAGACAATAGGTTAAAACACGTACGATGTAAACAATGCAATTACACATCTTTTTGATGTCCCGGAAACAATTCAATTTGAAACTGTTTCAATTCTAACAAGACAGCCTGTCGATTACAGCCTCGTTCTGTACAGTTGATGATGATGATGATGATGATGATGATGATGATGATGATGATGATGATGATGATGATGATGATGATGATGATTATTATTATTATTATTATTATTATTATTATTATTATTATTATTATTTATTTATTTATTTATGAGGAAATACTTTTTATTTTATTTTATTTGTGTGTTTGTGTGTGTCTGCGTGTGTGCGTGTGCGTGTGTTTGTGTTTGTGTTCGTGCGTGAGTGTGTGTGTGTGTGTCTGTCTTTCTGTCTGTCTGTCTTTCTGTCTGTTAGATTATGGATACCGCTAAATGTAATGGCTTCATAACGTGTAACCCACATGCTCGCTTACAATTGTTTCAGGATACGTTTACAACGAATGCGGAGGGGAGCTCAGAGCTATACCTCTTACGCAGTCACTCTACTCTCCAGGTAGATACCATAATGTTTGAAATAGAAATAACCAAAACAAAAGAACAATCCAATATCAGGTCAGATATACCAGCAAACAATTGAAAGGCCGTGTGGATATCATAACGTCCTCAAAAAGAAAAAGAAAAGCAAACAAACAAGAACAAGTCAGAAAAACCGGAAAAATAGTTCTTTTTTCAATGTAATAAATTGCTTATATTTAGGATATCCGGATGGATACCAAAACAATATGGATTGCACATGGATAATAACCGCTGAAAAGCGCGTCAAGATCGAGGTTATCTCCCTGGAGTTAGAACGTCCCAGAGGCGAAATTTGTTACTGGGACGTCCTCGAGATTGCTGAAGGTTAGAAGTGCCCCATCGTGTTTATTTATCCTAGTTTCTAAATGATGCACCAGTTCAGTTTACTAGATGTGGAAACTACTGGATAGAGCGCACAAGAGGGGAGGGTCTTTGGGCAGTGTCTCAATAAATCACAGGCTCAGTACACCAAGGTGTAAAATTGGTGCCAGCCCTATGTGGAATGGCTGTTAGAATAATTTTAACTTACCTTGAACTACAGAATTCCCATTAAAATTAACGGCTATTAAAATAATATCAAACTTAACTTGACATTTTATTCAAAGATGAATACAACAGAACCTTTATTCAGTGCACCACCTTTCAATGATCTGCCCATTACAAACTATAACACAGAACGGTGCAGCATAAGGTTCTATTGTACACTGCTCAGGTCATTATCATTTACACGTTGTATTTTCTACAGGTGATGGACGGAGTCTTCTGAACTTATGCGGCCGTCTTAGACAAGCAATACTGTCCAGTAAAACAAACACAGTTAAACTGCATTTTACATCTGATAACTATGTCGTGGGACAAGGATTTAAAATATACTACAGCGCAATAAGTAATAATTTAGAATTTTAAAGTGTCAAAATTCCTGAACAAAATTATTTTTTTTATTTCAAAATCTGAATCACTTGATGTGTACATGTAATCTTGAACATTGTTCAGGTTCAGATGCCGCAAACTATGACTGTGGACCTCCAGTTGTGATAAACTTGACGTCATCGTATGAATTGTTATCGCCAGGATTTGCGCTAAACGATTACGGAAACAACAGAGACTGCAAAACTGAAGTTTATTCTCCCGAAAACACTGAAGTAAATGCACATAGTTACTAAGTAGCTTTTTATCAATGGTATATTTTAGTGTACAGAAAATGTACCTTGACAAGAAATAATACCGTTCAACATAAATTTATTAGCCAGAATTAATGAACAAATGTGTATTACTTATTAATGGTAAGAGTGCACAATTTAACTTCTTTCCTTGTATATACAAAAGCTTGTAAATTACGAACTTGTATACACCTCTAGATCCTAATAACGGTCAACGAGATATCTCTGGAACCGTATATTGATTGTGAATGGGATAAACTCATAATTACGGATGGTAAGAAAGTACTACAGATTAAGTAAGATACATTCAAGTTTTGCAACTTAATTTCCAAACAGGGAAAAACATGGCATTAGGATAAATGTTCTATTATAATACTGGGACGACATTTGCAAGTTTAACGAATGTACATGTATTTTCATCCTAATGTAGAATCTTCAGGGAAAGATATTGCCAAGATATGTGGATTAAACGATGAAGAAACAGAAATACAATCGACTGGAAATAACGTCACTCTGACGTTGATAACAGACAGCAACACTAGTCAAGGAAAATTCAACGTAACTCTCTCAGTCGGCAAGTGTACAATAGTATTTACTGGAACAACCTAATTCCGGTACCAAACCATCTAATCATATTAGAAAATATTAGAATGTGGTGCCATCTTAAATATTTTGAATGGAAACCAAT